>JAANYP010001490.1:393097-569788 GCA_020465985.1 Centrapalus pauciflorus
ATTAATATAGATGGTATCACACTTTGGCGCTGTTTGTTTTTTAAAAGCTTAATGTCTGCAGTCTGCAAACTTAGCTGCGGAAGTATGCAATTAGAAGAGGTGACCTAAAAGTCTGCAGTCTGCAAAGAGAAGACTGTTTGTTTTTTAAAATCTTCAAAAATGTCTGCCAGAGTTCAATTTTAAATTTTTTTTTTTCATAAAAAAAACTTACATAGTTGAATTTGTATAGAAAAATCATTGAACAAAAAGACAAAATATATAATTACAAAGTTTTATTGATTTATACACAATATTCATACTTCAAATTTAAGGTCATTCTATACAAAATATTCATATTCCAAGGTTCATTTTATACAAAATATCCATAACCCAAAATACCAAACATTAGCTAGTATTTATCGTATATTTGTCATCAACTGTGCTGCTGTCTGATCTAGTAATTGTGTCATGAATTGTGTATCGGATAAATTTTCAAGTGGTTGAACGTTTGTAGATCATCATCATCATCATTTTAATTTGGACATTGGTCTCATCATATTGGGTTCTTTTCGTATGAAATTCTGAATTTTTTGGATCAAATGTAAGCATAACGCAATTCTTTTATAGTAAACTTAACATATTTTTTATGAAAATTAAAATTACTATAAAGTATGTTCCTTTTTGATGTAATCTTTCAGGAAAAGAACGCTTACATCTAAAAAGGTTAGAAAAATGTTACATTTGTATAAAAAATTCTTCTTCTGTTTTTTTTTTTAATACGTGGAACAAAAATTACAAAGCACACTGCAATTGCTTGGGCTCACTTCCAAAAAGAGAAGAGTGAACATCCTTCGATCCATTAGTGGGATTATCAAACCATCAAGGTTTTTCAATTGATCATTTGTTATTCTGATTTATTTTTCATATTTTTTTTATCATAAAGTGCGTTTTTTATATTCTGATTTATTTTTCGTATTCCGATTTATTTCCACCGTCAAAAAGTGCGTTTTTTATTTATGTTTGATATTTATAGCAAACTTAAAAAAACAACAATAAGCAATACAAATCAGATTTATATGAGAGGAGATGTTTTCTAGTAATAAAACACAAAATAGGGTTTTTATAAGCAACAATGATACAAGAGATTCAAAGAAACCAAACATAAATCAAGGAGAAAGTCGACAACCATCGAGAAGGAGGAGAGAGGAGAAAAAACAACGGGTGATGTCGACGGCTAGCGAGAGTGAGGGAGAGAGGAGAAAGAGACGAACCTAGGACCGAAAGAGCAATGAATGGATTTGGTTGAGCAGCAGTGGCGGCAAGGTTGAGCTCCAGAGCATAATTGGTAGCGGCGGCAGAGCACCAGAGCAGCGGCGGCGGTAGAGGGATGGATGGATTTGGTTGTGAGAAAACCCTAGGGAAAGAAACTTGCAGATGGTGGAAAGAAACTAGTAGATGGCGGGTAATGAGCCTCGCAGACACTGCGTCTGCGATTTCGCAGACGGAAGAGCTTCGAAGACCTTTTAAAGAAAAACAAACATGCCATTTATGTTTTTTCAATTTAAATTAAAGGTTCATAAAAAAATGTCCCTATGTAAAGGGGACAAAATCGCCCTTTCCAAGTAACGATATATTGGGCTAGGGATAACCGACGACTCTATGCCTCCGGTCTGGCCATCTTGATTTATAAGTCGAGAATTGCTTGTGTTTATCTCTGATTTATAACATATATTTTGAAATTGATAACATGCATCTATCTATTCCATTAAAAGACTAACGACATATCACTTGGCGATTAAATAGACTGCTACTTAGATTAACGAGGATATGACATGCGTATCCTACAAATTCCATTAATATAATAAAAATTAAAAATTATTAATAGAAAATTCTCTGACTAGGATTTTTGTTTTAAAAACCCATGAATATCGCTTCTTATCTTTCAATCTCTCTAGCTTTTATATCCAACCGCGTTATTCTACTTTTAGCTTCTTATCGAAACTTTTCATCCTCAACCATTGAAGTTTAAACTCAATTATTTAAGTATTCCATGTGATACACGGGTAATATACTAGTAAAGATAGTAAAACTATATATAAACCCAAAACGAAAATATTGTTACCATGTATCATTGATTTCTACAAGTGATCGAGAGGAGATTTTTTTAATATTATTTTAAATTCTATTGCATTACTAAATTGCGGTTAGGGCCAAGTTAAAAGCTGAAAACCGATGACCCGAACACGAAAACCAAAAATCGATTTAGGAGCCTTTATTAAAACTGAAGCCAAACCAAATTATATAATACTGGTTCTAGGGTGGACCAGTTTTCGGGTTTTTTTTTGTCCGGGCTGGATTTTTAGTCCATAGTGCTCATCCCTATATATATATATATATATATATATATATATATATATATATATATATATATATATATATATATATATATATATATATATATATATATATATATATATATATAGATTTAGGTTCAAGTGAGTACCACCTCTAATGCAGCGCACCAGAAGGTACCACCCTTAAAAGTAATTTTTTTGAAATTTTTTTTCATGAACATGTTCTAATTAACATTACACAGATCATATGTGAATTTCACGCAAATCCGAACACTCTAAGTGCATGAAAACACACATCACATAAATGCATGTTCACATGTCTTCAAAATTATGTAAGTGTGTGTTCACATCATTTTTAGGAGCTAGGAGATGTGAATGTATGTGAAATTTACATACGATCTTCATAATGTTAATTAAAACATGTTTATGAAAAAAAAAAATTTAAAAAGTTTTTTTAAAGGTGGTACCTTCTGGTGCGCTGCATTTGGGTGGTACTCTCTCGAACCATATTCTATATATATATATATATATATATATATATATATATATATATATATATATATATATATATATATATATATATATATATATACATGTGTGAACACACAAATATATGGTTAGTCCAAATTCTATTGCAAGATGTACAAGTATTAAAGCATGAAGCCAATATTATCATAAATAGGCTTAAAGGTCCTTTAACCCCTTGTTTAAGTCTCTTGAAACATTTTCAAAACATTTGACTTAATTGTCATACTTATGTGATTACGAAAATACAACTTGTATGGTTGATATGATTTTGGATTAAATCGGAATCAGTCAATTGCTTTATGATTTATATACTATGAAACTTTGCTTTATGTAAGATAGACAACCAAACTTCTCTTTCAATTCGAAAACTAAATCTCACATGTTAATTATGAATGTTGACTTATATATTAAAATTATTAATTCATAGCCCATGTTCGTTGATTAAATAAATTTTAATTAACTACTTTTAGTCAAGGTTTTGTTTATTTTTTAATTATAAATAAATTGATCAAAGTCAAGTTTGACTTGTAAAAACTAATGTGGCGCTTGGTTCACAGAATGTAATTCAAAGGAATTGACGTTGAAAATTTAGTTATTAATATGATTGATGTTGATGGTAGAAGATAGTTTTTGATATTGGTTAGGGATGTTGGTTGGAATCTAATTCATGTATAAATCGAAATTTAATTCATGTATGAGTTGGAAGGAATGTCAAATTTCTATGAACAAAGAAATTTGATGGAAAATACATAAAATTTAACATTTGTCTTAGCTATAAAAATATAATCAAGCTAACTTTAAATTACAATTACATTGAATTCTATTGAATGAACCAAACGTCACCTGACTATGTGTGATATCAAGGGAATCCAATGCATTATCTGCACCATACAATTTTTTTTCTTTTGAAAATGAGAAAGAGGAATTCCCACCTCATGAGTTGCGAATTGTGATCGATATCACTTGACTTTTATCGACTTCATATTACTTAATGTATCTTCATCAAACAAGTTTCAACCACGTTATGGAATAAGAGAACAAGACTTTCTGGTTTAGCATACATCTCACCTACCTACTAAGCCACTGGTTTCTTGTGATGATTATTTTTTACGATATAAATCCAGTGATCAAACATGTCTTTTAATCATATGCTATACAATTTAGTAAGTCTACCCAATAGGGATAGGTTTGGTTTTAATAGCTAGTCCATATAATTAAAAAAACAAAATATTCCACTTTGGCCACCATAAAGTTCATATCCCCTGATTTTACTTTTTGGACACCATATGACTCATCCTAAAATGATATGAGCCAAAATGGGTCAGAGAACCTCTCCTAATACATCAAACGTATTATATACGAAGCAACACGTTGGCCAAACCCATTTGGCTCGATTTCTATATATAATCCAGAATAATCTTATCATTTGAATTTAATAATTTCGTTCATCAATCATGTCTTTAATGGTTATTATCAATTATATACCATTATTTACATAACAAAGGGGTAAACCATAACAATTTTATTTCAACAACCATTTTTATAAAATTCAATAATTATTGTAGATGTTTATTGTAAATAAATATATATTTAAAATAAATTTAATTACTATAGGAAGTGATGCTTCAAAAGTCTTTTGTTTTTTTTTCTCAAGGGACCAGAAAAAGAAGGTTTCCAAATTTAGGGGTTAATTTCTAGTAATTCACTCCTCAAGTTTAAAAAGGGATAAATTGTATAAAAACAAACTTAACGTGTAATGTAATTTTCACTTTAGAAAAAAGGTTAAAAGAAAACGTATTTTTAAAAACAAATTTAATGGTATGGTTTCTTAGTTTTTATGTTAACAAACAACCTCTTATATCAACATTTTTTTCATATAAATTAAAAAAAATCAAATTTATCAATAATTTTTTTTAAACTATGCTATTTTTCTATGAAGAGAAGTTTTAATTTTTTTTTATTTTTTATACAATCATTTTAATAACATCTACAATTTGTCCTCATTTTAGAGGTTCTTAGGTTAACATAATGAGATGTCAACATAACAACGTTGTATCAACAACTAGTGACTGTACCTTATATGCCTAATTTTAGCAAGAAAATACTCAAATTGGATGTCTTTCGGTGTTCAACGAAGTTGACACGATCGAGCGGTGCCAGTAAGCTTGGAAGACTAGAATCTTAAAGATTCGAGCTGGGTGTGTGTGTTGTGTTTGGCAATTTTGAGAAGGGGGAGACCTTATTCCAATTATAACAATTTCATTATTCAACTATAAGTCTATAACATTTAATAAATTATGTTTATAAAAGTACGGATATAATACTATGACTGCATTGTTTTTATTCCAATTTCTATTTAGACTTACGGTCTTTTATTGAAAATCATAAAATGACGAAATTCTATATATTAAATTGTTTTTAATGTACAACTGTTTTGTTTATGTTATAATATTAAATATATTGTGTTTTATCATTATGATCATATATTATAATATTTTGTTTTTTTCTATAATAATATTCAATAACAATGCAACACATATATGTCATTATTAACGACAAGGCTATGCTGCGACATGCGGTTGGAAATTAAAGCTAGTTTATATACTCTACTTAGCGGTGATAATTTCGGCTCATTCAAACAAATAACGGGTTAATGGGTTGACGAACAAAAGTCATAAATTATACAAAATATTGATTTTTTTCAAAAAACAATTTTTTTTAATACACCGTTATATAAATTTTCATTTTTTTTAAGAAAAAAGTTATGTTATAGCTTAGTGCATTACTACTAGTCAGTTTAATCGTCCGGCCAGCTTGGTCCGTTGAGTCAAAATTGTCACCCCTACGAATTGAAGAGGGGCTGCAAACTTTGCAAAATGCAAACAAAGAAAGTAAAAAACTACCCTCATAGACATTTAAATAATCCGTAGTTTCTGACTTTGATGACATATGTTAGATTAGAAACCAAATTAAAAGGTCCAAAACAAAGGGTAAACTAGTTTTTAATTAATTATTATATTCGAGTCCTTTAATTTGAAATAATACACATCAAAGCACTAGAAAACAAAAAAAAATAATGTAATTTAAAGGAGATTAAACGTGTCACAATCGATAAATCCATTCCTGGTGATGTATACATATTATTCATTTTATGTGGATAAAATTCATCTTTTATTTATTAATAAGTAAATAGATATTAAGAGGGTGTTTGGATTTGTGTTTGAAAAAGTGCTGTAGCGTTTTGGAAACTAATAATCAGATAATTTTGTAACAAAAAGTGTTGTAGGAAATGTAGTGTTTAGTTTAGCTTCTGCTGTTTGATATCATAATTATCAAATAATCAGTTTTTAAAGTGTTTGGACTTGCGTTTTTACTTGTAAAATTACCAAATAATCACTTATTAAGCAAATAAGCTACAATTTTTAACTTATGAAAAAGTGTGGTAGGACAAACGCTAAACGCAAATAATCACTTATTAACGTATGCAATCCAAACACTTTAAACCAATTATTTGCGTTATTGTAACGTAATAAGCTAATAATCATGTTTATAACGCAAAACCAAACACCCTCTAAATTAATCTATCATCTAATGACTTATTAAATCTTGTTATACCATACATATTATTACACACGTGATATCTATTATCACTTGTAATCCTTTCGTTTGATTATTGTTCAGTTTGTGTTCATCGGTGTAACCCTACAGTGTTTACGACATTGATCTTGAATCTTGATGTGATAGTTATGTCATCTTGACGCACATAACCCTAACAAAATGAAACTCGTCCTTATTCGTTAAGGTTTTATAAGGTATTCGTCGTGTTAATTATCCGGAACACATAGACTAAAAATCGTCAAATTTACGCACATCGTTGGGGGCCTTTCCCCCGCTTCCTTAAATGTGGATCCGCCCCTGTTAACGTGACAAGTCCGGCCACCTTCTAACTTTTTTTTATCGTTTATTTAATCTATAACTATTTCGTTCTTCTATTATAACATTTAATATATCATATTTTATAAAAGTTTGGATATAATACTATGACTGCAATGTTTTTTTTTTTGTTCCAGTTTCTATTTAAACTAACGGTTTTTTATTAAAATTTTAAAATGACAAAATTCTATATATTAAATTGTTTTTAATGTAACTGTTTTGTTTGTATTATAATATTAAATATATTGTGTTTTATCATTAAGATCATATATTATAAATATTTTGTATTTCTATTATAACATTCAATAACATATTTGTCATTATTACTGACAAGGCTCTGCTGCAACATGCGGTTGGAAATTAAAGCTAGTTTATATGTTGTACGTAGGGATGGTAAGTTTGTGTCATTTAATCAAACGGTCCAAACGGTTTGACGATTAAAAGTCATAAGTCATACATAATTTTAAAAAATTTTAAACAATTTGTTTAATACACCATTTTATAAATTTTTCTTTAAAAAAAAAATAAGTTCTAGCTTACTGTGATACTACGCGTCCCGCCAGTTTGACCCGTTAAGTCAAAATGGTCAACCCTACGTTATGTTCTATAAACGAATGTTTCAAAAACCAAACTGCAACGTTCGGTTCAACCGGTTGAATCATGAACCAACAAGGCCTACTGATCGGGTTAAATTTTTGTAAAAAACCGCTATTGAATACCCCGGCCAAGTTTTCAAAACATTGACTCAAGCCGGATTGCCGGAAATGAGGGGCTGCAAACTATGCAAATAAAGAAAGTTACAAAACTACCCTCAAAGACATTATAATAATGGGTTTATTATGAAAAAACCCAACATGTTTTCACGTTTTTTATGTTTTCGTCCCTTCATGTTATTTTTCCATAAAAATCTCAAGTTAATTTTTTCTTTTTGGTTTAGTGAAATTTAGACATTAGACCCCGGATATAATTTGTGAACTGAGTTTTTAAAAACTGAAAAACAGGGTTCTAATGTCCAAATTTCCTAAACCAAAAAGAAAAAATTAATTTGAGGACTTTTATGGAAAAAATTAACATGAAGATACGAAAACACAAAAACCATGAAAACAATGATGGTTTTTTCATAATAAACCCTATAATAATCCATTATTTCTGACTTTGATGACATATGATTCATTAGAAAACCAAATTAAAGGGTCCAAAACTAAGGGTAAACTAGTCTTTAATTAATTATTATATTCGAGTCCTTTAAATTAAAATAATACACATCAAAGCACTAGAAAACATAAATTATTGTAATTTAAATGAGATTAAACGTGTCACAATCGATAAATCCATTCCTGGTGATATATATTAATGAATAATTAATTTAATTTATTTAATTTCCGATCGATAAATTATGAATCGTGTATTCGAAAAAAGATTATAAAAGCAAGAAGAGAAGTCTTCATATTCTGAGGTCAACTGTGGCACATGATATGAAAGATTGTATGCACAATTGAAGGGAGAATTGTGAGGAAAATTAGAAAACGAAATTGAAAATGGTTCGAAAAGAAGAGAAAATTCTTGGAAAAATGGAAAAGGGAAGAGGAGTAGGAGTAGTAGGAGGGAGACTTATTCTATTTGCAACTCAAACACTTTGTGTCCTTTTGCTTATTCATCTGTTTTACACCGAATTAATCGCTTTCAAGACAACGATACCATCGTCACAACACTTTAAACGTAAGTCGTTGATGATTTGATTTATGTATTGTTCTTTGTTAACTAACTGTTTAATTTCTGGGTATGTTTAGATATATGATTAGTGTTTGATTATATTAATTAGTTTGTAAAACTTGCAGTGAATATTGTGGTTACACAGAGGCAAATATTGTCGGATTTGAATCCCGAAGTTAATACCACGGTTAAAAAGGAGGTGATTACGACGGTTAAAAAGGTTCCGAGTGCTCGGATTAATACTACAATGGTTAAGAAGGATGATCATCATAATCAGTCTCTGCA
Organism: Centrapalus pauciflorus; assembly: GCA_020465985.1. Lineage (NCBI taxonomy): Eukaryota > Viridiplantae > Streptophyta > Magnoliopsida > Asterales > Asteraceae > Centrapalus > Centrapalus pauciflorus. Next base: position 401,890 of record JAANYP010001490.1, read on the forward strand.
ATATCTTTTAACAAGACTAGTAGGAGGTCTCTCTCTCTCTCTCTCTCTCTCTCTCTCTCTCTCTCTCTCTCTCTCTCTCTTCTCTCTCTCTCTTCTCTCTCTCTCTCTCTCTCTCTCTCTCTCTCTCTCTCTCTCTCTCTCTCTCTCTCTCTCTCTCTCTCTCTCTCTGTCTCAAACACATACACAGAAAAACTATATATAAATTCATGCATCCATGCAATTCTGTAGGTTTTTTTGGATGGTTTGCTCCTCCACCTGCATACCTCATATAATACATATATACATACCAACGGGTTTTAGCCCATTTGGTATGATCAGGGGTGACATGTAAGTGTGAGGTCACGGGTTCGACACCCGTAGGAGGCAAGTTGAAATTTAGACGGTGAAAGTAAGTTCTAAAGTTCTCATTTGGGACAAATGGGTAGTTTAAGAGTAGGAGCAAGTGGAGGACCAAACCATCCAAATATATACATACATGCGATTATATATATTAGCTAGTATATATGATTAGGTAAAAACCCGACTACTTTAAATGATTATATTAAGAATTAAACAACCAGATGAATTTTTAAAGAATCTGTTTCTCATGTCTAGTGTTTTCTACAAAATTCAGAAAGTATGGTGTTACTACGTACCTTTTGATTAAAATTCCAGTACTTGAATATAGAACGAATTAAAATTCAAATTAATGATATTTATTAGATTTGATTATAAAATCGCACTAATTATGATATATGATTAAGTGAATTTCATATTTAATAATACATTGAAAATACATGTCAATCCATTTATCGTTGTGCCATTATCTGGATTTTAATATACATACATATATACATATAGACATACACATACACATATATACTGAAGTCACATAATAATAAATCATTAAAAATTAAGATGGTACGTGTTTGATTTTGATTATCAAAAATGAATTTCTTGGATTATTGCGTTAATTACATCGACATAAATTACCACAAACCTTTTCTAAAACTATGGAAGGTAATTACATCCCAAAAGCTTTTTATGATTTATAGAATTATTGTTTTATCTTATATTTATGATATAAAACCTTTCGTTATCATATCTATAATTGTTATTTATTTTACATATATATGTATAAATTCAATTATAAGTGTATATGAATATAAAATAATTACAGTTCATCGTATATTTGGTGCATCACGTGAAAATAATGATGCATCACGCGAAAACTGTGATGCATTTGTGGTGGTGCATGGAGGTTCTTCGATACATAGAGGTTCTCCATTGAACTCACTCCTATATATATATATATATATATATATATATATATATATATATATATATATATATATATATATATATATATATATATATATATATATATATATATATAAAGTTTTCTATCTTACTCTTTTAATATGAAACGAAAAGAAAAAAATGATTAAAAGTTTGAAATCTATTGAGTATATATGCCAAGTTCACAATCTAAGCAAACTTAGCATACTTTTCAATACTTGAGATACAGAAAAAGTGAAATCCGAGCCACCTTCCAACGTACGCAAATTAGTCAATATGTTGACTTGACCATTTGAATATTCTACTTTCCCAAAAGTTACATAACTTTATTATTTATAACACAACAATTTTGATTCGTTAGGACTAAGAAAGTATAGTGGTTTTTCTATATCGCTATATATGTCTTTGTAAGCATCCAATCAGATTTTTCTTTTTCAGTTTTCATCTTTCTATACTACTTAAACCATGAAAATTTCTATGTTCTTTCTGTAACACTTAAAAACTACGCACACAAAACTCAAAAAAAAAAAAAAACAAAAATAGAGAGAAAACGGGGATGCACTGCTCTTGATAGGCACACACTGCGAAATTGCATGTGCCATGCAGTGGCGATTCCATTTTGCATCCCGCGGCATCCTGTGCCGTTTCCACTTCCTTTACCCTTACATGTTGTTTAATGACTTCAATTGAAGCAATCATTTTAGATAAGTAGATAAAAATATTTAACTGAATCAAATATTTGATTCAATTTTGGTATCCTATACACAAAAAAAAAAATTATTATATTGTAAATTATTATTTAATGCATTTCAAGACCTAAAAAATTCGAATCAAATAATAATGATCAACTAAAATTACCATAATGGTAAATAACCAATGGTTAAGTGATACATAAATGTGTTTTATTATTTATAATCATCATTTTACAAGTATAAATTCACACGTAACATGTTACTTTTTGTGTTCAAAATTGATTCTTTTTTATATAATCATATTGTCATCAATCCTTTCTGTATACACATATACGTGTGTTATAAGATTTTTTAAAGGTTGAAAGTTGGGACCATCTAATGGTCGGACCGTAATCACCGTATATATGAGTTGAACACAAAGAAGACAAAATGACCATCACTTCATGGCCTTAAATGGCAATGTTACTTTCTTAATTGTCATTAATGTGTTTGATTTGATCAATCAATCAAATATATAATAAACTAGTTTATGACCCACGTATTACGTGGATATTTTTAATTAAATTTAGTTATATATAATATGCATAAGTAAAAATAAAAACAAGAAAAAACAATAATTGTGCTTATATTTTATTATTTAAAGATAGAAAATAGAGTGTATTTATCTTTTATAAAAATAATAAATTTTATTAATCTTTTATTTTTTACAATAATAAGTTGTAATTATATTTTTCAATGAAACGTAGAGGTGTGACATTTGATATTCTTCTTTATTATATATAATTATAATAATAATTTTCACAACTAATTTAAATTTATATATTTGGATTTAATTATGATTATTATGGATGATAATGATAGATATTTATTTTAGGTAAATATTAATTTAATATGTTACAAAATCTAATTTATTACTAATTCATTAAACCCAATCAACATATAATCCGCTGATTACATAATCCCAAAAGCTGCTAACATAATTAACACTGATTAGATCATTACACAAAACTAACACCAAGCTCCCTAGATGATTCCCGATCCCAGCTCATCAAGCACGGCTACAAATCCTGTCACTGATGCCCTGAACATGGAAGACTCGAATACGTAAGCTCGAAAGCTCGTGAGTACTCGAGGGTTAGACTCTGCACAGTAACACATAGCATGCATACACGTCGCACATACACACAACACAAGCTCAATCTCTGTCCCTGACAATCAACATCTCAATACAGGTATGAACACATAGCATACTCATGCCACACAAGCCTCTGCTCAGAGACATATGAGATCCAATGCCCAATGAGATACTCATCTCAAATGGGGAAACTCTTCCCCTCCTGCACCCTAGCCATACTCATGGCTAATAGGATTCACAGGCTCAGGAGCGACCTGAGAATAAACACAACCATATATATATGGGGACCCTACTCAGGGTTGAACAGAGCTACTCAGCTCCCGCGATAACTCATCGCAATCACGGTATCATGGATCTCATACATAATTTTATATCCACATATAAAGAAAGGAAGGATCATACCTGAGGGGCAACTCGTATTGCCTACCATCTCCACACAGTTCATATATTCACATATGAAGTATGACACAAAATGACCCAAAAGACAACGACCGGTCTTTTTAAAAGATCTCGCGTACTCACCTGATCGATCCACTAATCCCGGAATCTCTGACTCGGCTCGGCTCGTTGACTCGTCCCTGAAATTACACAAATCCCAACTCGTTAACACAAATCCACGAACACCTATCACAAACTCATAATCCACTCGAACCCGACTCGGACCCAAAATAAACCCAACAGCAACCCCCAACCCAGCCAAATGCCCAACCTGGACCCCAACAGATTAATACAAAACCCGACCGATTGATAACAAAACCCGAACACATTTGTCGTAACTAAACACAACCCACGGAACCATCCCAGGCAAACCACCAACACCCAAAGACCCCCACCAGCAGATGCCGCATCGCGGGCCCACGCTCAGGCAACTCGGTCGCGCCGCGATCGCGGTCGCGCCGAGACCATCGCGGTCGCGCTCACGCTGCAACAGCAGCAGTTCTGTTCGATTTCCATGGCAGAATCCAGAGGTTTAACCTCTATAACTCGATTTCCAGCCTCAAAAACCTCCCCAAAACTCACACATAATAACTCATACAACTTCAGAAACCAAATCCTCATATTCACATACACACATACACGAATTTCAGCAATTAAATTCAAGGTTTCTTACCTCTTGGATACCAAGAACACCTCAACAATAGAGATGAAGGTTTAGAAACAACACTCCAGAATTAATCCTTACTAAATGATCTCTCTTGGCTGCTGAACTCACTAACGCACACACACACTTTAGGTTTCTCAAAATGAATAGGAAAGGAAAAGAGGCGTACACATATATTATTTCCTCTTTTAGACGGGTTCCGACCCCAATAACCCGGACCCGATATCTCATTTTCACAATTAATATCCACTTGACCCAATTAAATCCACGAACCCAAATATATAATCAATCCACTAGATTATAATCCGGAGACACGTAACTCATAGCCCGACACGTATCAATCCACTACTCGGGATCTCATTGGTCAAACACGATATTAATTATTTAAATATCCACTAAAATAATTCCACGCAATTATCACAAAAACGGGATGTTACAAATCCTCCCCTCTTAAAAAGATTCCGTCCCCGGAATCTATCGCAAGCCCATTCGCAATTACACATCTCTAAGTTAAATTCCCGAAACCTCAACTCATATATCTCAACATGATTATCAACAACTCTGTTGAATTCGCATTTGAACTCTGATTGGCACAATCATCACTAATACACATCCCTATTTTAACTCTCGAAACAAGTCGACTCCCTCGAATCCTTAACTCAATTAGACAATCCACTAATAGCTCAATTAAATCCCCTAATTCACATATCGGCAACTGATAGATCCTCTATTCACAAAATCTTCACGTGGCGTTACCCCATAAGCCACTCAATCCACATATGGTCTCAATCCATCAGTCTTCGCTCTTTCTCATCACATACTCGCATAACTCCATATAGATCATCCACTAACACAATAGACATCTCCATCGAATCACTAAACGCAAACTCATAAACATGGTTAAACTCATAAATGGATTAAATCCACTCTCAATAGATTAATCCACTATCACAACAGAACTCTGGACTCTTTTCATCACAACAGATAAACATAGCTCATAAAACGCAATATCATAGTTACGGATAGCACACACACAAGGGCTTAAATCCACTATCAATATGATAATCCACTAGCACATCACAACAAATTCACAATAATACTCACACGGCTCACATAGCTCCACAAGATTAATCCACTAACATAGCACAATTCTGAACTCAAAGGCTCAACTCACAATAAACCCTTATCTAATACATTGACTCCACATATATACCCCAAACATGGCGACCCCATTCAGCCTATACACACAATCCCGCCCCTCTGTCATTGAATCCCACAATCACAAACACATTCGCAATAATTATTCATATAATTTGATCCACTAATATGACACAATGCCCAATTCCAGAACTCTGATAATCCATCTTACCACAATATATCTCATTCTCACACACATACCCAGATACAACAATCACATATAACCCATACACAACCCTTCTACACCTTTATCACTGAGCCACATAACCACAGACAAAACGAAGCAGTCACACACAACAGAACACATACACTTATCACAGACACAGCCCAATGACCCGTCCCACACTAACACACACTCAAATCAATACTCAGAAAAACATACCCGGAATCATATCAACAACATCTCTAGCTTCCTCTGCAGTCGCCTGAAACACCCGACCCCGCGCCCGAGAATCATGACGACCGGATGACGACGGCTCTGCTCTGGCCCCACTGGAGCTCATACCCTGTATCGCTGGCCCCATCTCTGGACAATCTCGTACTCTGTGCCCCGGTCTCCCACAACGGAAGCACAACGGCTCTGGGACAGTACACGTGGCGGCAGCATGCCCACGCTGACCGCATCGATAGCACCTGGGCATACACGGCCCACTATGGCGTCGGTTACATATCGGGCACTCCCGATCTCCAACCGAACTGTCTCCCCTATCGCCCCCATCCCGAGGCCTCTGCCCTACACTGCCCTGACTCTGCTCTGTATACCTCGAACTCTGCCTCTGACTCTGACTATCCGATCTCTGGCTCCACCCCGATCCACTCGATCTCTGCTCCCTGTCCCTGTCTCTGTCTCGATCCCGTCTGTCTCTTGAACTCTGGCCCGAACGCCGCTCCCTGGAATCGTCTCTGGAATGCCTCCGGTCTCTCGAGGACTGCTCGGGAGTCCTTGCACGCCTGCGCTGAAAGAATGGGTCCTCTCTTTGCTTGGCTATCTCCCGCTCTCTGATGCGGGCCATCTCTAACGCTCTAGCGAAGGTAGGCGTCTCATGCATCCCGACAAACTCCCTGATATCGGCTCGCAGTCCATCAATGAACGCATCGGCCTTTCGCTGCTCGGTGGCGATGTGATGGATAGCAAACTGCGAATACTCGTTAAATTGATCCACGTACTGCTGCACTGTCATCTCACCCTGCTGCAGATGCAGGAATCGCCGCTCCATCTCCCGCCTCTCGTCTCTAGGAATATACTGCAGCTCGAACACAACCCTGAACTGATCCCACGTCATCGCAGATGCCGCAGAAGATGTCATCACTGACTCTATGGACTGCCACCACTGTGACGCCCCTCCCCTCAACAGATAAATCGCATAACCGACCATATCTCTCGGCTCCACATGCGCAACTCTGAAGGCAGCCTCTACCTCACGCTCCCATGCCATAGCCATCCCTGGCTCACCCCCACCTCTAAACTCTGGCGGATTCCCAGTCATGAAATCCTTAAACGAACCCCCTCGCCGCGATATAGATGAAGAAGCACCCGTGCCCGTATCCTGACCACCCCCAGCACGTGGTCCCATACCCTGATTCTGTTCCCGCTCCTGCTCTCTCTGCTGCCTGTAAAACTCAGTCAATACCCCCAAAAGCTCTGACTTGCAAATGGACTCGTCATCTACCGGCTCGCCCGCGCCGGATCCCTCACCCTGATCTGCCATAATAATCTGCACAAATCGAAACAATTGAGAACCACAGATAAATCACCCAGCATTATACACTAAGCCAGGTTAATTAACTCCACTAATATCAATCGCAATGGATCCCCCATGGATCGAAACAAGGTTTAAGTTAAGCATCCACTACTGATACTCAGACTTCAAACCACAAGCTCTGATACCATGCTGTAACACCCCTCCCGATCCCGGAAATGCCACGTCAATTCAATACACAGGTGGCGATATCGCAATAGCTCAATTATGCACATGTCACAGGATAACTGAAATCTCTGACAATTTAAAACTTTCACATAAACCCAATCAACATATAATCCGCTGATTACATAATCCCAAAAGCTGCTAACATAATTAACACTGATTAGATCATTACACAAAACTAACACCAAGCTCCCCAGATGATTCCCGATCCCAGCTCATCAAGCACGGCTACAAATCCTGTCACTGATGCCCTGAACATGGAAGACTCGAATACGTAAGCTCGAAAGCTCGTGAGTACTCGAGGGTTAGACTCTGCACAGTAACACATAGCATGCATACACGTCGCACATACACACAACACAAGCTCAATCTCTGTCCCTGACAATCAACATCTCAATACAGGTATGAACACATAGCATACTCATGCCACACAAGCCTCTGCTCAGAGACATATGAGATCCAATGCCCAATGAGATACTCATCTCAAATGGGGAAACTCTTCCCCTCCTGCACCCTAGCCATACTCATGGCTAATAGGATTCACAGGCTCAGGAGCGACCTGAGAATAAACACAACCATATATATATGGGGACCCTACTCAGGGTTGAACAGAGCTACTCAGCTCCCGCGATAACTCATCGCAATCACGGTATCATGGATCTCATACATAATTTTATATCCACATATAAAGAAAGGAAGGATCATACCTGAGGGGCAACTCGTATTGCCTACCATCTCCACACAGTTCATATATTCACATATGAAGTATGACACAAAATGACCCAAAAGACAACGACCGGTCTTTTTAAAAGATCTCGCGTACTCACCTGATCGATCCACTAATCCCGGAATCTCTGACTCGGCTCGGCTCGTTGACTCGTCCCTGAAATTACACAAATCCCAACTCGTTAACACAAATCCACGAACACCTATCACAAACTCATAATACACTCGAACCCGACTCGGACCCAAAATAAACCCAACAGCAACCCCCAACCCAGCCAAATGCCCAACCTGGACCCCAACAGATTAATACAAAACCCGACCGATTGATAACAAAACCCGAACACATTTGTCGTAACTAAACACAACCCACGGAACCATCCCAGGCAAACCACCAACACCCAAAGACCCCCACCAGCAGATGCCGCATCGCGGGCCCACGCTCAGGCAACTCGGTCGCGCCGCGATCGCGGTCGCGCCGAGACCATCGCGGTCGCGCTCACGCTGCAACAGCAGCAGTTCTGTTCGATTTCCATGGCAGAATCCAGAGGTTTAACCTCTATAACTCGATTTCCAGCCTCAAAAACCTCCCCAAAACTCACACATAATAACTCATACAACTTCAGAAACCAAATCCTCATATTCACATACACACATACACGAATTTCAGCAATTAAATTCAAGGTTTCTTACCTCTTGGATACCAAGAACACCTCAACAATAGAGATGAAGGTTTAGAAACAACACTCCAGAATTAATCCTTACTAAATGATCTCTCTTGGCTGCTGAACTCACTAACGCACACACACACTTTAGGTTTCTCAAAATGAATAGGAAAGGAAAAGAGGCGTACACATATATTATTTCCTCTTTTAGACGGGTTCCGACCCCAATAACCCGGACCCGATATCTCATTTTCACAATTAATATCCACTTGACCCAATTAAATCCACGAACCCAAATATATAATCAATCCACTAGATTATAATCCGGAGACACGTAACTCATAGCCCGACACGTATCAATCCACTACTCGGGATCTCATTGGTCCAACACGATATTAATTATTTAAATATCCACTAAAATAATTACACGCAATTATCACAAAAACGGGATGTTACAATAATTAGGTGTTCTATGTTTTTAAAAGGTTAAATTTCTAAAGCCTCTACGTCTGAAATTAATACGAGACTGTTAATTTTAGTTGATCACATGTTATTTTAGTTTGATTAGACATCAGTTAAGTTAATTATAGAATAGTCACATCTAACTACCTTATATAGCTCTTCAAAAAAAAAATTATAAAGTAGTCACGTCTAACTACCTTATGAATTAAAATACCAAAATTCATTTTAAAGAAAAAAACTAAAATAGTTAATTGGTTAATTTTTATTCATATTTTATCATAAAACATATATATAGACGCTTATCAACTAGATAAAAAAAATGGTAATTTTATCAAAAAATCTTAAAAAAAGGTTGTTCATTTTAGTACATAGAGCAGTTGAAGATGTCTATTTTTATGATTAATTAATCTTGAAATTGAATTAAATTTGTTAATTATATATCACAATTCACAATCTACCGGCCGGCCACCCTTCACCTCCTTCCACCGATCACCATCATGAGAGTAATGACCCCATTTCCAGTCACACCACCTCTATATTCTACATTTCTTTCTACTAGATAGAGATGATCTTTTAATTAAGTGACGATTATCGATGATTATTGGTTTTTATATTAATAAATTTAAAAATAATATAAAATCTATCTCAAAAATTGTTTATCGGTCACTGGTTAATTAAATGTATTCATTTTAGTCTTTACGTTGTTTTTCTTATTATTGAAATCATTACAGTTACTTGTTTTTCATGTTTAAAAAACGATTTAATATTTATGCTTAAAAAGATCATATTTTCAGTATCTTATTAGTTAGGTCATTGATATATTTTTCAATCAAAAAAATAATATGTTAAAATAATTTATTAAAACCCAATAAAACTGATTTTTTGATGATGTGGATTTATAAGGTGTTGAGTATGGAAAAAACGTTACAGTGACCGACTCATAAAAAACTAAATACATGATTGTATTTTTCAATTTAAACTTTAAACTAAAATGTAAAGTCATTATTTTTAACCTAAACAACATATATGTTAACATTAATAAATTTTACAGTTTCATCAGAAAAACATAAGGACTAAAGTAATAAAAAAAATAAAATTAAAGGACCAAAATGATAAAACTATGAAAACATGATTATTTTTTTCAATATTAATTTTTTTTAATATGATTAAAAAATTTAATGACTAAATTAATTTAGAAAAAAGAAATTAATTACAAAACCAATTGAGTTTTTAACTTTTTATGGCGAATATGAACAAGCCATATATAAGACACAGGAAAACAAAATGCATAATGTTAAGACAAATTGAATGCCAATTACTTTCTCATTTCATACGCATGCATGCATGGGCCATGTTATTATTAATTTGGAATGTTCCATCAATAATTAAGTTTAGATTTGCAGGCCATCATTCAGTAAATTAACTACGAATAATAATACTTAATTAAATTCAATAAAATAATATTTATGATTTATACTTTATTAATATAATAATAATAAGTCGTTTAGGCGTTTACCACCTAGGGGCGCCTTTTAGGATGTGCAGGAGGCTTGACCGCACAGATTCCCCAATTTCGTAGGGTGTTACGGTTATAATAAAGATCAAAGTTCAGGCCTAATAAAAAATTTCCTACATTTGATGCATACATGTTGTGTATATGTGCGTTAAAAAAAAAATTTATGTCGAATTTAATTTGATTCTATTATTCATATTAATTTAATTGTAACACCCTCTAATCCCAACTAAAAGCCACGTCATTTACAATACACATGTGGCATTAACGCAATCACAATCCATATCTCAATGTCAAGGTTTACACAAACACTGATTAATTAAAATATTTTACGCACATTAACCATAATATCCAAAAGTCAACCCGACATACAAGACCCGACCCGGACCCAAATATTCACATACGAATCCAGTATCATTTGTCCCAAAGTCTCTAGCAAAGTATCACATACAGATAACAAAAGCAGAATCTCCCGATCGCAGCAAGTCAAGCTCCTATCGTCGCTCAGGAGCTGGCGGTCCTATCTTCGGTCCCCCTGATACACACATCAGACTCGAATACGTAAGCTTCGCAGCTCGTGAGTACACAAGGGTTAGACACTGCACAATTCACATAATCACATATCGCATGTCACATGGCAGCCCTACACTACGTGGCATAACACATGCCAGCGAGTCTCTACTCAGAGACCCTAGAGATCCAATACAGAAAGAGATACTCATCTCAATTGGGGATCCCTCCCCCCCCCCCTGGAGCCAAACCACGCCCGTGGAAGCTAACAGGAATAACGGCCGCATATATATATATGGGAACCCTTCACAGGGTCAAACAGAGCTACACAGCTCCCACGATACTCATCGCAATATATAGTAATGGATCTCAAATATAACACATAGTAAGAAAGAAAGATCATACCTGAGGGGCAACTCGCAGTGCCCAACACAATCACAACAATAATATATGCACATATTATGACTCGATAAAAGTAGGCCCTTTGAAAAGAACTCGTGTACTCACCTGGATCACCCTGCACAATTTCCCTAACTGTCTGATCCGAACCCGGCCCGTAACAATCTCTGGGAATCCCTGTACACAATTAATTCTCCCAGATTAATCTCGATTATCCCATAACTGTTAATATACCCAAATGAACCCAACAAAACAACCCAACGGACTCCCAAAGCCCAAACCGACCCAAGCCCACAGAAGCCCGATCGCGGCCGCACTGGCCCGATCGCGGCCCGCGCTCGAGGAAGAACATCGCGGTCGCGCTCACGATACAGAACAGGTCCCCTGTTCGCTGTTTCAGTTCTGTCCAGGGGGTTTTAACCCCCAAACCTCGATTTCCAGCAACCAATATTCACATATATGTTACCAAAACACTTCTACAACATAGTTACACCAATTCCCAACATATCCCAACGTTTAATACACAAAATCAGATTCAAATGGAAGATTTCTTACCTTGAAACTCCAAGAACACTTATGGAAGCTTTTAAATCCAATTTCTACACTTGAATCTTATGAATTGAGCCTTAGCTCTGCTTCAGCACAAGAGGTTCACACACACACACTTATTTCAGATTTTTGCACAAAAGGGAGATAAGAACGCACCTCATACACACATATAACACATAAACGGATCCCGTTATATCGCGGGTTCGACACCGATACCCGACCCCAATATCAAAAATCCACTATTTATATCATTAAATCCCATTTAATCTCGTGAATCCATAATTATAATTTATCCACTAAAATTATATCTCGAGTTCACGTAATCCCCCGTCCCGACACGTATAATCCACTATACGGGACGCAATTGGACCAACGCAATAATCACTATTATAATTAGTCAATAGGATAATTACACGTACCTGCTCGGGAGTCGGGGTGTTACAAATCCTCCCCCCTTACAAAGATTCCGTCCCGGAATCTAACTCTGACTCTGGAACAGAAAAGGATAGCGACTCCGCATCTCAGATTCGGGTTCCCAAGTTGCGCTGGTACCCTTATGATGTCTCCATTGAATGAGTACCAATGATATCTCTTTATTGCGCAATTTCTTTACCTTCCGATCAGTAATCATCTCTGGCTGCTCAGCATATCTCAACTGATCATCCACGGATATCTCTGATAAAGGCACATACTGATCCTCCTTAGCTAGACACTTTCTCAGATGGCTCACATGGAATGTATCATGAACACCGGCTAACTCTGGCGGCAATCTCAACCGGTAGGCCTGATCTCTGACCCTGACAATTATCTCAAACGGCCCTATATACCTCGGACTCAACTTGCCCCGGTGCCTGAAACGAATAACACCCTTCCATGGAGACACTTTCAACAACACCTGATCCCCAACACGGAACTCAAGCTCGGAAGTACGGCGGTCAGCATAACACTTCTGACGGCTCTGTGCAACTCGCATATGCTCCCGGATCACAGCTACTTTATCACTCGTCTACTGAAGTAGCTCGGGCCCACTGATCGGTCGCTCACCGACCTCACCCCAACACACGGGGGTTAGACACTTACGGCCATACAATGCTTCGAACGGTGCCATCTTGATCGAGGCATGATAGCTATTATTATAAGCAAACTCTACTAATGGGAGATGCACATCCCAGCTACCTCTGAAGTCTATGGCACATGCTCTCAACATGTCCTCAAGTGTCTGGTTGGTGCGCTCGGTCTGCCCATCTGTCTGAGGCCTGTAAGATGTGCTCAGCTGAACCCGGGTACCCAGCTCTCTCTGGAAACTCTGCCAGAACCGCGAGGTGAATCGAGTATCGCGATCAGAAGTAATCGACTTCGGAATCCCATGCCGCGACACCACCTCATTAATATACAGCCGCGCTAGCTGGTCCATCGTGATCGTACCCCGAACCGCAAGAAAGTGCGCACTCTTAGTCAACCGGTCTACTATGACCCAAATCATATCGTTCCCACGCACAGTACGAGGAAGTCGGACGATGAAATCCATCGTGATGTGGTACCACTTCCACTCGGGAATTTCCAGTGGTTGTAGACGGCCGTGCGGTTTCTGGTGCTCACTTTTGACCCGCAAACATGTCATACACTGTTCGACGTAACGGCCCACATCCCTTTTCATGCCCGGCCACCAGTAGAACTCTCGGAGATCTCGGTACATCTTGGTGCTCCCAGGGTGAATAGACAACCTCGACTTATGCGACTCATCAAGGATCAGCTGTCGCAAGTTCCCAACTCTGGGAACCCAAACTCTGCCTCTCAGCGTATATATCTCTCGGTCATCCCTGACCAACAACTCTGTCTGCCCAACTAACCTTTCCCTCTTCACATTCTGCTCCCGCAGACCCTCTATCTGTGCCAATCTCAGACTGTCAATCAGGGTAGAGGTGATCTCGAGTCTCACAACTCGGGAGGTAATCGTCTGAACGCACGCCTTACGACTCAAGGCGTCAGCAACTACGTTCGCCTTTCCAGGATGATACTGTATCTCACAGTCATAATCTTTCAGAAGCTCTAAACTGCGTCTCTGTCGCATGTTCAACTCCTTCTGACTGAAAAGATACTGAAGGCTCTTGTGATCCGTATAAACCACAAACTGGGACCCATATAGATAATGTCGCCATATCTTTAGCGCAAAGACTATGGCATCCAACTCAAGATCATGGACAGTATGATTCTCCTCATATGTCTTCAGCTGTCTCGAAGCGTAGGCAATCACCTTGCCCCGCTGCATCAACACACAACCCAGCCCTGTCCCTGATGCATCACAGTACACAGCGAAATCATCCGTACCCTCGGGCAAGGCTAACACCGGCGCCTGGCACAATCGAGCTCTCAACTCGGCAAAGGCAGTCTCCTGCTCGTCATTCCACTCGAATGGTACGCCCTGCCGTGTCAATCTCGTCAACGGCATGGCTATCCGCGAAAAATTCTGAATGAACCGTCTGTAGTAGCCTGCTAATCCCAGGAAACTACGAATCTCTGGCACGGTCTTAGGCTGCTCCCAACTCATCACAGCCTCGATCTTCGCGGGATCCACTTTGATGCCCTCGCTGCTCACAATATGGCCCAAGAACTGCACTTCTCGGAGCCAAAACTCGCACTTCGAAAATTTCGCATAAAGTCTCTCTTTCTGCAGCACGCTTAGGACCTCCCTCAAGTGCTGCTCATGCTCCTCAGCGCTCCTCGAGTAGATCAATATGTCGTCTATGAACACGATCACAAATCGATCCAACATGGCTCTACACACCCTATTCATCAAATCCATGAAGGCTGCGGGTGCGTTAGTCAGTCCGAATGGCATGACTAGAAACTCATAGTGTCCATAGCGCGTCCTGAAGGCTGTCTTGGGCACATCCTCTTCCCTGACCTTCAGCTGATGATATCCAGATCGCAAATCAATCTTCGAGAAGAAGCTAGATCCCTGTAGCTGATCGAATAAATCGTCGATTCGCGGAAGTGGATATCTATTTTTCACTGTCACTTTATTTAACTCCCGATAATCGATACACATTCGCATGGTACCGTCTTTCTTCTTCACAAACAACACCGGTGCTCCCCACGGTGATGAGCTCGGACGGATAAATCCCCTATCCAGCAACTCCTGAAGCTGAGTCATCATCTCTCGCATCTCAGTGGGTGCCAGCCTGTAAGGCGTCTTCGCAATCGGCACCGCTCCAGGGATAAGGTCGATCCGGAACTCTACCTGGCGATCTGGCGGTAGCCCAGGTAGCTCATCTGGGAATACCTCAGGGTAGTCTCGCACTACAGGTACATACCCTACCTTCGTCTTCTCCTTCTGGGCGTCAATCACATAAGCCAAGAAGGTTTCGCAACCCTTGGTCACATATCTCTGAGCTCTAACCATCGAGATGATCCCAATCTCGCCCTTTCGCCTCTCCCCGTAAACTGTCACGACCTCGGTCTCAGAAATCGGTATCCTGATCATCTTCTTTGCACAAAGAATATCTGCCTGACGGGCTGTCATCCAGTCCATACCGACGATCACATCGAAACTGCTGATCTCGATAGGCAGTAAATCGATCAAGAATCGGTGAGTATCGATCTCGAGTACACACTCTCGATACACACGGCTCACTAAGCCGGTACTGCCGTCTACCCTCTCGACAATCAATGGCACAGATAATACAGTAGGAACAACAGTAAAATAAGCACAGAAGGACACTGACACATAAGAGCGATCGGCTCCAGAATCAAATAAGACTCGCGCACGCAAGCCATTCAGAATATACGTACCCGTAACAACATCTGGAGCATCTCTGGCCTCCTCAGCTGTGGCCTGGAACACCCGGCCTCTGGCTCTCATAGCTGCATCCCTGCGGGAGGTGGAAGAAGAAGGCTCGACTCTAGCCCCGCTCGTGCTCGCTCCCGGTACTGCTGGTGCTGTCTCTGGGCAGTCTCTCATGCGATGGCCCGGCTTCCCACATCGGAAGCATAATGCCTCTGGGGCTGTGCAGGCTGTAGCTGTGTGGCCGAACTGACCACATCTAAAACACCGGAACTGATCACTGGCACACGGTCCGGCATGCCTGCGGTGGCATCTCGGACAATCTCGCTCTCCGGATAAACTGTCAGCTCTACTCCCCGATGCCCGGGACCCCTGCCCAACACTGCTCTGACTGGCCGCATGACTGCCTCTCTGACCCTGTCCCCGGGATCTCTCATCCCGACCTCTATCTCTGCCTCTGTCCCTGCCTCGGTCCCTACGCGGACCTGAACTCTGCTCCTGCTGACGGCCCTGCTCGGGCTGCTGATCCCTCGGCTCACGCCAGTAACTAGACTGCTCAGTGGCTCCCGTACGCTGTCTCTGAGTAGGCGGCTGCTCTCGCTGCCTCTCGATCTCTCGCTCTCTCATGCGAGCTAATTCTAGCGCCCTAGCAAAAGAGGACGTCTCCTGTAGTCCCACAAACTCCCTGATATCTGGTCTCAGGCCGTCAACAAAGGCATCGGCCTTGCGCCTCTCTGTATTCACATGCTGCGGCGCGAACTGGGAGTACTCATTGAAGCGATCCACATACTGCTGCACGGACAGATCCCTCTGCTGTAAGTGGAGGAAACGGCGCTCCATCTCTCGCTGCTCATCACGGGGTGCATACTGAATTTCAAACATGTCCTTAAACTGAGCCCAGGACATCGCATATGCACGAGAATCAGACATGGAAGACTCGATAGATCTCCACCACTGTGAGGCTCCACCCCTCAACTGATACGTGGCATACCCTACCATGTCTTTCGGGTCCACATGAGCAACCCGAAATGCAGACTCAATCTCGCGCTCCCACGCGAGTGCCATCCCTGGCTCACCCCCGCCTCTGAACTCTGGAGGATTCCCAGTCATGAAATCCTTAAATGAACCCCCTCGCTGAGATGTAGAGGAAGAGGCACCTGCACCCGTGCCCGTATCCTGACCATCCCCAGAACGTGGCCCCGTATCATGCCTCTGCTCTCTCTCTCGCTCTCTCTGCTGTCTATAGAACTCTGTAAGAACCCCAAGCAACTCTGACTTGCGGATATACTCATCATCACCCGGCGGCTTACCCGCGCCAGAACCCTCTCCCTGGTCTGCCATACTGATCTGCACAAAACAAGGCAATTAACCACAAAGAAGTAGGTCTCCCAGCGTTATACACTAAGCCAGGATAATTAAATCCTCTAGTATCCGTCACCGGAACACTCCCCAAGAATCTGAACACGGTCTAAGCTCAAGCATCCACTGATACTCAATACTAAAACCACAAGCTCTGATACCATACATGTAACACCCTCTAATCCCAACTAAAAGCCACGTCATTTACAATACACATGTGGCATTAACGCAATCACAATCCATATCCCGATGTCAAGGTTTACACAAACACTGATTAATTAAAATATTTTACGCACATTAACCATAATATCCAAAAGTCAACCCGACATACAAGACCCGACCCGGACCCAAATATTCACATACGAATCCAGTATCATTTGTCCCAAAGTCTCTAGCAAAGTATCACATACAGATAACAAAAGCAGAATCTCCCGATCGCAGCAAGTCAAGCTCCTATCGTCGCTCAGGAGCTGGCGGTCCTATCTTCGGTCCCCCTGATACACACATCAGACTCGAATACGTAAGCTTCGCAGCTCGTGAGTACACAAGGGTTAGACACTGCACAATTCACATAATCACATATCGCATGTCACATGGCAGCCCTACACTACGTGGCATAACACATGCCAACGAGTCTCTACTCAGAGACCCTAGAGATCCAATACAGAAAGAGATACTCATCTCAATTGGGGATCCCTCCCCCCCCCCCTGGAGCCAAACCACGCCCGTGGAAGCTAACAGGAATAACGGCCACATATATATATATGGGAACCCTTCACAGGGTCAAACAGAGCTACACGGCTCCCACGATACTCATCGCAATATATAGTAATGGATCTCAAATATAACACATAGTAAGAAGGAAAGATCATACCTGAGGGGCAACTCGCAGTGCCCAACACAATCACAACAATAATATATGCACATATTATGACTCGATAAAAGTAGGCCCTTTGAAAAGAACTCGTGTACTCACCTGGATCACCCTGCACAATTTCCCTAACTGTCTGATCCGAACCCGGCCCGTAACAATCTCTGGGAATCCCTGTACACAATTAATTCTCCCAGATTAATCTCGATTATCCCATAACTGTTAATATACCCAAATGAACCCAACAAAACAACCCAACGGACTCCCAAAGCCCAAACCGACCCAAGCCCACAGAAGCCCGATCGCGGCCGCACTGGCCCGATCGCGGCCCGCGCTCGAGGAAGAACATCGCGGCCGCGCTCGCGTCGCGGTCGCGCTCACGATACAGAACAGGTCCCCTGTTCGCTGTTTCAGTTCTGTCCAGGGGGTTTTAACCCCCAAACCTCGATTTCCAGCAACCAATATTCACATATATGTTACCAAAACACTTCTACAACATAGTTACACCAATTCCCAACATATCCCAACGTTTAATACACAAAATCAGATTCAAATGGAAGATTTCTTACCTTGAAACTCCAAGAACACTTATGGAAGCTTTTAAATCCAATTCCTACACTTGAATCTTATGAATTGAGCCTTAGCTCTGCTTCAGCACAAGAGGTTCACACACACACACACTTATTTCAGATTTTTGCACAAAAGGGAGATAAGAACGCACCTCATACACACATATAACACATAAACGGATCCCGTTATATCGCGGGTTCGACACCGATACCCGACCCCAATACCAAAAATCCACTATTTATATCATTAAATCCCATTTAATCTCGTGAATCCATAATTATAATTTATCCACTAAAATTATATCTCGAGTTCACGTAATCCCCCGTCCCGACACGTATAATCCACTATACGGGACGCAATTGGACCAACGCAATAATCACTATTATAATTAGTCAATAGGATAATTACACGTACCTGCTCGGGAGTCGGGGTGTTACATAATTCTCACAAATCATTTTCTTGTCGTTCACGACTTCGCGTTTACCTATTAAAATTAAGTCTCAAAATTACAAATTTATTGTTTAAAATATTCAAGAGTCTATGTTGTATCCATAAATACAGAGCCTCCAAAATCTATTGGACGGCGCTTTTACCACCTATCGAGAGGAGTGTAAACTGTAAAAGGGAGATATGGAGATGAGGTAGAGTAAAGCTTTAACTAAGAAATGTGAGATATGGAGATGAGTTAGAGTAAAGCTTTAACTTTATATGTTTTATTGCAAGTTAAAAAACTTAATGTCATAAATGATCGAAAAAAATACAAAAGTTAGTACTATTAGTGATAAAAAATATAAAAGCTGATATGTTAATTATCAATAATATAAAAGTTGACACCATTAATCATAAAAAATATATAATGTTTTTATAAATAATAATAATAAATAAAAAATTATTATTTTTCAATTAAACATATAAAAAATACCTCAAAAATATACAATCAAATTAATGATGGTTATTATTAATTTATAACATAAGTTAATAAACAAAATATTTAATTATTAATTTTAATACGTTATTTATTATAAATTCATGAGGTATCCAAATGAATAAATAAACTTATCAAATATATATTGATTATTTTATATTAATTAAAAGGGATAATTACAAAAATAGTCATTTCTCAAGAGTTTATTCACTTTTTAGCCACTTTTTATGAATTTTACCAAAATAGCCACACTTTACGTTACCACATTTACGTGATAACCACAATTTACGTGACTTATACTTTTTTTTCATTTTTAAATGCATTACGTTACAAAAATAGATTGGTCACGTAAATTATTGTACTTTACGTGACCACTGATTTGTACTTTTTTCATTTTTTAATGCATTACGTTACAAAAGGTGTTTGGTCACGTAAATTGTTGTACTTTACGTGACCATTTTTGCTCCTTCCCAATGAATGTTTGGTGAGATGTCTTGTCATCTTCTTTCTTCACTTTAACTTTTCTTCATCTTCTTTCTCTCTCTTCCTCTCTTCTTTCTCCTTCTTCCTCTCTTCTTCCTCTCTTCTTTCTCCTTCTTTGTTGATGCATTAATGGACGCTAAGAGTTGAAGATTAGTAGTACTGATGGAGATTGTTTATGAGACAAAAACCATGAAATAGATAAAACAGAGAGAATCGAAATCCAATATTTTGAAATGAATCTGAGGGATGGAGTCGGAACCGTTTGATTGATTATTCCTGTCCTACAAGTTTAAAACCTGTTCGAAATTTGGGGGCATTTATTCCTCAATCGCTTTTTTGGATTAGGGTTCTTTACAAAGGAGCAAAAATGGAGAAAGAAGGAGAAAGAAGAGAGGAAGAGACAGAGTGAGAGAAGGAGAAAGAAGAGAGGAAGAGAGAGAAAGAAATGAAGAAAAGTTAAAGTGAAGAAAGAAGATGACAAGACATCTTACCAAACATTTATTGGGAAGAAGCAAAAATGGTCACGTAAAGTACAACAATTTACGTGACCAAACACCTTTTGTAACGTAATGCATTAAAAATGAAAAAAGTACAAATCAGTGGTCACGTAAAGTACAATAATTTACGTGACCAAACTACTTTTGTAACGTAATGCATTTAAAAATGAAAAAAAGTACAAGTCACGTAAATTGTGGCTATCACGTAAATGTGGTAACGTAAAGTGTGGCTATTTTGGTAAAATTCATAAAAAGTGGCTAAAAAGTGAATAAACCCTTGAGAAATGGCTATTTTTGTAATTATCCCTAATTAAAAATGTATAAATTTAATTTAATTTAAATTTTTGGATCTTTTTTATTCATTAGGATTTTTTTTTTTTTGAAATCAGGTGAAGATCGAACCAGGCTTGATTCAACAGGCTTTGCGTGTGAAAACAAACTATCATCTGTAGTTTGTGTTGCAAACAAACCTGTCAAAATCGACATGAGCAAACTGCAAGTCCACCTTCAGCCGTCGCACCTTAATCTCACAACCACCACCGGAAACACCACCACCGTCGTCGTCCGGCCATACGCTATGCAAGAAAGCCCCTACGTTATGAAGTACATTACTCCGGTAACCATCACTACAACCAATCCCGCAAGATCTACATGTGATCATAACCACCAACACCCCGCCGTGATCTTCTCCACCGGCGGATACACCGGAAACCTATTCCATGAATTCAACGAAAACATTATACCTTTATTTATCACCACTCGCATTTTCAAATCTCGTGTACATTTCGTTACCGTCGATCACAAACCTTCTTTTATTCAAAAGTATCGGAAGGTGTTCCCGCGCTTATCGGACCACGAAATCATAAATCCAGCGGCGGATTCATCCGTCCATTGTTTTCCGGCAGCCATAGTCGGTTTAAAATTCCACAAATTCCTAGGCGTAAACACATCGGAAAATCCACAAGGTTACTATTCAATGCCGGATTTCAGACAATTCATCAGAAAAACATATAAATTGAAAACAAAAAGCGTTTTCGACACTCATAATCCTCCGGTATTACTTCTAATTTCTCGTCAGAGAACACGGAAATTCCTAAATCAAGCGGCGATGGTGAAGATGATGGAAGAATTAGGGTTCCGAGTGATCATCGCTAGCAACGACAAAGAAATGTCAAACGTTGAGAAATTTTCGCGTGTGATAAACTCCTGCAGTGTTATGGTGGGGGCGCATGGTGCCGGTTTAGCTAACGAAATATTTCTACCTGATGGGGCTGTTATGATACAGGTGAGACCACTAGGGTTTCAGTGGGGAACAGATGCTTTTTATAGTGAACCGGGTCCAGGGATGGGTTTGAAGTACTTGGAGTACCGGATTGAACCGGAGGAGAGCTCGTTGGCCGAGGTTTACGGGCTTAAGCATCCGGTGGTTGCGGATACGGCATCCGTAGCAGCGAAAGGAGGATATGAAGCAGCACGAAAAATTTATTTAAACAAACAAGATTTGAGGATAAATCTGAGTAGATTTAGAGCAACGCTTATTGAAGCGTTAGGGTTTATTGGACGTCATAAAGATATCGCTAAGGCTTGATGATCGAATGTAATCGATGTAAAGGTTTATTAATTAAAATCATATTTTTTTACAGAAATGATTTTATACAGAAAATAGAGTGGAAGACCGTCAAATTATATAACTTTTAGAGTGTGTTTGGATTTGCGTTTGAAAAAGTGTGTAGCATTTTGGAAACTAATAATCAGATAATAGCTGTAACAAAAAATATTGTAGGAAATGTAGTGTTTAATTTAGCTAGCTTCTGCTGTTTGTTATCATAATTATCAAATAATCAGTTTTTAAAATGTTTGGATTTACGTTTTAACTTTTAAAATGACATAATAATCATTTATTAAGCAAATAAGCTACATTTTTTAACTTATGTAAAAATGTGGTAAAATTAACTCTAAACGCAAATAATCACTTACTAACATATGCAATCCAAACACTTTAAACCAATTATTTGTATTACTGGAACGTAATAAGCTAATAATCTCATTCAAAACACAAAACCAAACACCCTATTAATCAGTTATAATTAAATTATAGATTGTTTTGAAAGAGAACAATTTGAGTGTAAAAAATATGTCTAATTCAGATGTATATAAGCAAAATTCGTATAAAAAAGTTACATTTAAATAATATTGAGAAAAAAAACGCTATATTTTTTATTCGAATGATTATAAATCGGGCAAAAAATGCATATAATATTAAATTATATTGTAATTAGTAAATTGAGAAATTTTAAATTATTCATAATATAAACAGTAAACATATGTCACAAATAAATTACATCTCAAGAAATAAATACGTGTATCATTAGTATTTTTAATAGTCGTATAATAAATAACATAACTCACGTGATAAACAAAAATAGGAAAAATCAAACTCGTTGAAAAACAAAAGTATAAATATTGAATTTGATGAATAGTACATTGATATATATATAGTAAATAAAAAATATATGTAGATAAAAATTCAAGTGGTAGTGATGAGATATAAAATAAAATAAAAATGCACACAATGAGATATGATTCCACACTATTAGGGAGAGGGGAGTACACAAGCCGCGGTGTAGCGGCCTTGCCACATCGGCTCGGCCCCGGCGGCTACACCACCCCGGCATAGGCGGCCCCGCGAAATCCGAACCCCGCCCGGCCTTCCTACCCCGCTCCACCCCGCTCCATCTCTTCTCTTTTTTTATACACAACGGTCATGTGACCGTTTCAAATAAAAAAAAAAAATTTTTTTTTATTAAATATTTTTCCCTATAAATATATCTTCACAACACATTTAACATACATCTTTCCCATTTCTCTCAATCTATACACATTCAAAATTCTCTCTTTGATTTAACCTAAAATTATTTCCAATCAATCACAATTTTATTTTTATTGTGATGGAACCGTATACTACGTCTTCGTCGTCAAACTCATCAAGCGAAGACGAAAGTCAAGACGAATCTGCAGGGTGTTATCAAGAACTTTTTGAAGCTTTTATAAATGCCAGCTCTCCGCAACCTAGACGAAGAATTCCAATTCATAGAGACCGAGCAGCTGCAAATGAACGTCTGATGCGCAATTATTTTACTCAAAATCCTGTCTATGGAGATGATATGTTCAGAAGGAGGTTCCGGATGCGCAAAGAACTATTCCTACGAATAGTTTACGATATGGAGCAACACTTTGAATATTTTACCTTGCGATGGGATGCTCGAGGTAGAAGGGGATTTACGGCGTTACAAAAGTGCACATCTGCTATTCGGCAACTCGCATATGGCATGGTGGCTGATTCGATTGACGACTGTCTTTTTATGTCTGAAAGAACATCGCGTGAAACCTTGCAAGAATTCTGTAAGGGAATTATTCAGCTATACAAACGCAAATATTTGCGTAGACCGACTGAATCTGATGTTCATCAGTTGTACGCGTTCCATGAAGCAAAACATGGATTTCGTGGAATGCTTGGCAGTATTGACTGTACACATTGGGCATGGAGAAATTGCCCTACAGAATGGCGAGGACAATATATGCGAGGCGATCACCAATATCCGACAATTATGTTGGAAGCCGTTGCGTCACAAGATTTATGGATTTGGCATGCATTTTTTGGCGTCGCGGGTTCCAACAACGACATCAATGTGATTAATCAATCACCAGTATTCAACGACCATGGCACCAAAATAAAATTAGACAAATCATGTATGCTTGTGTCATATTACACAATATGATCTTAGAAGACGAAGGGTTCGCGATATGTTCATTTCAAGAAACCGAGCTTCCATCCGGTCAACATTCCGCTTCCAATGAAGTATATCAAAATACGTTACTGGAAATTCGTAATCGGGAAACACACAATAACCTTCGCTCAGATCTTGTGGAACATATTGCGCTTGCCCAAATACCAAATTTAGACGGCTAGTTATGTATTTTTTTTATTTTAATTCGGTATTTTTTAATTTTTAGTTTATGTAATAGTTTTTAAATATTTTATGAAATTAATTATTTTAATTCTAGTATTTGTTTTGTTAGTTAAAATTAATTAAAATGTTAAAAAAATTAAGAAAGATGGAAAGGTTAAGAAAGGTGGGTATTTCCTAGTTAGAAAGGTGGGGAAAGGTGGAGAGAGAAAAGCTGATGTGGCGCTGACGTGTACAGAAAGATGTTTTTCGGGAAGATGGGTACTCCCACCCCTCTTAGGATTCCAAAACATGATAACTACCAGTTGAACCAACATATTGCTTATTTCTTTTATCGCGCAAAAAAGATATAAGCTAATACTAGACATCTGAGCTATATTAATATATAAAAAATCTTTTGGGTCCCTTGTAGTAAATTGGACCTTGGGCGGCGACCTAAGTGCACGAGGCCAGGGCCGACACTGGTCTAATTTCATTAGTAGCATGTGATGGATGTTAAAGCCGTTGAAGAATTACATACATACATATGTTGAGTTTGATACGATGGAATATAAAATTTTTAAGTTTATAAATTTTTTTAACCGGTTATAATTACACTTAAAATAAGGTTATAGAAAATTAAAAATACTATTAACGTTTTTTTTAATTCTTTTCATGTCGATAAAAACAAAAGAAAAAGGATAAATTACATATTTCGTCCTTGTGGTTTACTATAAATTATGGATTGAGTCCTTTAACTTTAAAAATTACACTGACAGTCTTTGTGGTTGAAGTTTTGTTACGAAATTCATCCTTTGGCCATTTCAAATGACCATTTTACCCTTAATGTTCAATAATTATTATTAAAGTTGTTCTTATTATTATTTCTATTATTATTAAATAATTTCAGAATCTAAAAAATAAAAATATTAGAAAAATTAATTTAATATTAAAATAGAATAGAATAATAAAATATTAATTAAGGATAATGAATTGTTATTATTGTTAATTAAAAGTTAAAAAGTAACGTTTGAGTTTAGATTTTGAAAGTAAAAAACAAGTAAACTTTTCTCTTTAAATCAAAAAATAAATGCAATCATTGTCAAAAAGCATTGACGTTTTTAAAATATTTTATATAAATAATTTTTTAACACTTTCAGTAAAACGTTTAAAATTTTTTATAGTTTAACGTTTTGAAACTTTTTTTAATAACTTAAAATAATTTAAAACGTTTAATTTTTTTTTGAAAAGTTTAAAAGTAATAAACTTTTTTAAAAATATTTAAATGATTTTAAAAATTTTAAGTAAATTTTTTTAAAAAATTCTAGAAGAATAGCAAAATTTTTTGAAAGTTCAAATATATTTTATTATTCACAAAAACGTCTAATGTTTTCTAGAAACTTCAAATAGAAAACATAAATTTAACAAACTATTTTATTTAACTTTTATTTATCAAAATGATGATATTAACAAGTATATATTTTTATAGATGTTTTAAAAGAGTACTTTATAGATTTAATTTATTCTATTAATTAAAAAACTTTTACAGAAAGTTTAATAAATCTAAACTTAAAACGTTTAATTATATGCTTTTATAAATATTTATTATTCATTATTATGTATTTTACATTAAATTAATTTTATAATTTTTTTTTAAATTTATTTCAATTAGTTTAGTATTTTATAATAATATAAATAATAATAATAATAAATATTAATACTAATTATGAAACATATAAGGGTAAAATGGTCATTTTATATGGCCAAAAGATGAAATCCGTAACAAAACGTCAACCACAAGGACTGACAGTGTAATTTTTAAAGTTAAAGGACATGATCCATAATTTCTAGTAAACCACAGGGACGAAATTTGTAATTTACCCAAAGAAAAATGAAATTTTTACTTGAAGGGTTTAAACAAAGTTTCCATAAACTTTAACACAACAGAATAATAAAACCATTTAGACAGTTCCTGTTCAACTCGTGTAAACATAAAACATAGTCACAACCATAATTCCATAAAGGCTTTTGAATAATACCAGATTGTCATAGTGATGAGCTTAACACGAAAAATCGTGATGCAAGATATCGCCAGAATTTGATCTGAATTGAGAATCCCATGTGGGTATTAGGGTATGTTTGGTATAGAGAAAAAAAATGAGGAGAAATGGAATTGGATAGAAATGAAAATGGGTAGAGAATTAAAATTGTGTATCTTGTTTGGTATCAACGGAGACATAAAAAGGAGAAGTGGTGGCTCAAGCACAAGGCAGTCAATTCTCACCATTTCTCCACCAAATGGAGAGAATTGCAATTCTCCATATTTAGCCTTCAAGCAATTCCCAGAGAATTCAATTCTCCGTCTAAAAATTGAGATCATTTTTCCCAAACAAGAAAACTCAATTCTCACCCCCTCAAATATTTGTACCAAACAGGCAAACAGCCCCTTAGAGTTCGGCCAAACAAAGGAAAAGGGGGACGGGCTTTTGATGCACGCCAAAAATTGATCGGAATAAAAAATCGGGTTATTATTAAAAAACTCTGTAAACTTTTATCATTTTCACGATTAAGTTCCTAAACTTTATTTCTGATTGTTTAAGTACCTAAACTATTTTTGTATTATTTAAATGTATATATTTATGACCGACTATCAGATGAGTAGCTAAAACACAACCAATAAAACAAAAAGTTTAGAGACTTAATCGTTAAAACATGTAATGATAATGAGTTTTATGAATAATACAAAAATAATCAAGGGACTTAAACAATCAGGAAAAAAGATTTAAAGATTTAATCATAAAACTAAGAAAAGTTTATTAGGTTTTTCAATATTAACCCTGAAAAATCCCATAAAGTGCAGGTTGATTTTAAATTGTTGGTTCGCGCATCCACACACACAAGATCAAATAAGACAATGCTTAATTTAAGAGCATTTTAGAAATGAACTTAAAAATTATATTTGATTGATTTTAATTTTTATGTATATTTTGATCGAACATACGATATGTAAAAATGTAAATAAAGTTCTTTTTTTTTGATGATTTTTAGTAACAACAATAATTTTTTGAGACATCATTTTAAATTTTGTGTATCAATAATAAGAAGATGAAATTATGATAATTAACTGAATCGGTGGTTCAAATATTTTTAATTGCATATTTAAGAAAACAAGAAAGAATTTAAAAAAACAATAACTGATAATTCAATATATCAAATTTTTATTTGAATCAATAGTTTAAATATTTTGAATTAAATCTTTGCCATCTTTTTTATTTGATCATGGACTTAATTAAAGCATGCTAGCTAGGATTAAGAATGATAAACTAAACGAGCAATTAACATGAATGATATCGTCTAATTTGTACATGTTTTATCGGACGATATCTCGTGTTTTACATAGTTTTTTTGGTTGATTTTCGTCCCAAACTCGATCTTATAGGTTTATGTTGTCATTTCATGTGTTGGTTGAATAAATTGGATCGAAAAGAGCTGAAACCAGTAGAACTCGACGAGTTCAGCATATTCTCGGCGAGTTCAATCCTAAACAGAATGCCTGATCTGCTAAGAACTCGGCGAGTTCCCAGTCATACTCGGCTAGTTCGCCCAATGCCAGAACCAAACTCACAAGAGGAACTCGGCGAGTTCAGCTCATACTCGGCGAGTTCACCTGAATTCTGATT
Source organism: Centrapalus pauciflorus (assembly GCA_020465985.1). Classification (NCBI taxonomy): domain Eukaryota; kingdom Viridiplantae; phylum Streptophyta; class Magnoliopsida; order Asterales; family Asteraceae; genus Centrapalus; species Centrapalus pauciflorus. The sequence continues at coordinate 430,156 of JAANYP010001490.1, forward strand.
ATTTCTGAATATTCCTGATAATTGACAGATCGAATAGGGAGTCGACAACACATGAACTCGGCGAGTTCATGTACACAACTTGGCGAGTTCTTCCTGTTTGAGATCGAATCAGGAGCTGACAACACTTAAACTCGTCGAGTTCTTCCCTTGTACTCGGCGAGTTCCCTCCAGCCTATAAAAGGAAGATTCTGCTCATTTATGAGGGAGACGAATTTTTACCAAATTTTTCATACACATATTCTCTGATTTCTTGAGGAAGAAGGAAGGCAAGGAAGGCATCTATCTTGGAGTTTTGTCTTAAAGGATTGCATCTTCATCAACATACATCAGTAGGGGAGTTTTTCGTGTATTTAAGTTTATCTTAATATTTGAAATGCTTGCTTATTGTATGATGGTGTTTTACTCCATTAGCATGAAGTAGTTTTGCTATGTAATCATTTGGGTAGCAAACCCTAAACATTGGATGATTTATATTTGTATGTAATCGGATGATATATCGAAGTTTGCGTATTTTGAATGAAAATCTTGTTATTATGTTTAGACTTGTTAAACTTGCTATGAATGCTTTCTTATTTCCATAACGAGAGTTCGAAATAGTTAGTATTTGTTTTTGATAAACCAAACACCTTGGTGAAGTTGAATCTTTCTACTAGAGATGGTGAAAGAGTAGGTTAATCGGTGTTTTCATAATAATAAGAGGGGATTTATGTTTTTATGAGAATATAACATGAATTTTATGTATTAGGTTTTTAACCGAATAATCTTTCAAAAGACGTAAACTTGTTGTGAACATTCGGATTTGCATAACTCAAGGTTTGAACATTTAAAAGAGGTTTTCGTGTTCACGTCGTGAGTTATGAGATTATTGTGCTATAGTGAGAGATCTATATAGCTAGATGATCACTGTTCATATGTTAAATAATCGATATTGTATTCATGTATAAGAGATTTGAGTGGATATGATATTGGTTGTTATGATAATTTTGTATCAAACATAACTTAGAGATTTGTGTGTTTGTTGCTTTGGAATCATAACTACTATATTATCTGATTTGCGCGTTAAATTGTTCACCCGATGTTTAGGGGGAGTGATCCCATTTGATTACATGTTTCCTTTTATCAAAAATCTTAGTAGTTAATTCCTTAGGATTGTGCGTGTAGTTTGGATAAATTTTTAGTCATTAATTTAGTTTTTCATAGTTTAAACCAATTTAAATACATAGCTAATTATTAACCGACGACTTATTATCATCATTCCACCAGATTGTCCCTGAGTTCGATACCCGGACTTACGTAAGCTATACTAGTATACGATAGGTGATACTTGCCCATTTGTCCGCTAGTTTTAGTTTATTTATTTCCATTTCTTAATTAAAATTAAGGTGTGCTAGCGGTACATCAATGAACACAAGGATTTATATGGTTCACACAATTAGAGTAATCATGCTATGTCCATGACGAACTAGGGAGTAGGACCCCATGTGTAAGTCTTCGTGGTGGATCAGAATCCATAACTCAATAGAGCCATATTTTTTACAATTGACTCAACAATTTTTTGTTAAGTGTCATATTTTCATAGGTTTTAAATTTAATATACATGAAGGAGTTGACCCTGTTTATTAGATAATAGTGATGTATCATTTTGTGATTTGGTTATAAATAAGATACAATGGGGACATGTAGGTGTCACTTTTTGATTGATATACTCATTGTCCTTAATATATTATTATAGTCAGGCCGGATCGAGTTTATCATTGGTTTTACATGACACCGATACATTTTGTTGGTCGTACATATTTAATATCCTAATTAAATAATTTACGTAATACACGTAATTAACATCAATGAAAAATGTTTCTAGATCCTCCTCTTATTAGTGAATAGATATGAACATGTTGGTATTACTCAAATCCTTGGTGATCAAACATTTCTTTATGAATGTACGGTTAATTGAATGGGTGATGAAGCTTTTTTTTCATTAAGGAAAGCACATGTAAGTGATGTAACCAGCTTCAGTTTCTCCATGTTATGAAGTTGACTTTTATATAACATATCAAATTCTGAAACCGTGTTGATTGATTAAATTCTAGTGGCCATAGATTTGTGTTTGAAATATGTAATTTTGTCAAGGTTGAAATATAAATCACTCCTAATTAAAATGCGGTTGAATCCTCCTGTCCATGCAAACTAGCTAGGTTAACGCCATAAATTACCTCGGTTAATTTTAAAAAAAAAATATGTATAATATAATAATTATAAGAATAACAGAGATGTTTTATATAAGTTAATAAAGTAAATTTAAAATTTAAAATAAATTTAATAAATGAAATGCCTCAATAGATGGCGACATGTGACAAATTATAGTATAGTATAGATAGAACATAGATATTATTATTTCAATAAGAATACGAACGCACGTAAGAAAAACTTACTAGACACTAGGCAAGAAAAAAACACGATGAAATATTGTTATCGATTAATTGTTGGACAAAACAGGAATGATTTAATATTGAACTTGGAAATCAACATATTTGGATGTTCTTGTATATTGTGTTAGATCTTTTCCGTTAACAACAACTTGTTTCGACCATGTTTGCAAACTTGTATGGGGATGATCTTAAACAAACAAAAGGCCACAAATACCTGTCAAAATATTGTTTCCTGCGCACTTAACCGTCAAAAACGGTCCAAGGATCACGCGTACTTTATGTCTTGTCGGAATCCTATATATACAGTTTAGCGTATATATACAAGTACTTGTACATTCTAAACCTCCAGAATTGCTAGCTTATGGGTATGTTTGGCAAAACTAGCTTTGTGTTTTTAAAAGAGGTAGAACTTTTAGTAGCTGAAGCTTTTGAGAGCTGAAACGTTTTAAAAGAGCTGGAGCTTTTAGTTTTATAAATGTGTTTGGTAAAAGTAGCTTTAGCTGTAGTTTTTAGTATTAAATTACGTAAAATGACATTAATATTAATTAAATGTGGTAGTTTATGGTTAGTAGGAGAGTAAAAAAGTAATTATATTTGACCAAAAGCTCTAGGGTTTTTGAAAAGCTACTTCTATTAGCTTTTTATAAAAGAGTTTTTTTTAGAAAATGAAAGCTCTATCTTTTCCTTTCAAACGAGACTTTTAGTTTTTGGTAGAGCTTTTTAAAAACAAAAGCTCGTAAAAGCTCTCTGCCAAACATAGTCTATATATACAAGTTGATCTTGTTAAGAAATCACACTAATATGGTTACTAACATTTGTAAGGTATTCAAACACAAGATTAGCATGTCATCCTAATTAAGCAAATTTCAACCATTTATTGTTATTGTTGTACCATCCCGAAAGTCAGCCCATCCATCTTTCCTCGCTCTCAAGCTAGAGCAAGTGTCATCCCAACGAAGTTGAAATCGAAGGATGGTTCGGGAACTAATAATTTCGACCCAACGGACTGAATGGTTAAAATGACCCATGGTAAGAAACTAAACTAGAACATAAGTTATTTTAAATGTGAAATTCTAAAAAGTGACTATATATCAAACAAAGTGTTTTTTGAAAAACTTTTAAAAATTATTTTAAATTTTGTGTTTTGGTCTTTAACCCGTTCAATCCATTTGCTCGAACAGGTCAAAATTGTCACCTCTAAGTAATACCATAAAACTAAGAACAACTCCTCGCTTCGTAGCCAGCCAGTCTAGTTTTTAAATATGAGTAAAAAGAGATTTTGTTTCGCTATTAAATCCCTCACTTCCCAAGAAGATCAAGGGCAAACCCTCCAACGATTATGATGACCGTAACAAAGTCTTGAAAGATAGAGAATCTCTTTCTTTCTTTACACGATGGGCGGAACCATACAACAATGGTTCTAGACCTGTTACCCATACTGTAGGTGACAGAACAATTATAGTGGGAAAATAAAAAAGAACAAGTTTATCTATGCATTAGTGAGCCGTTAGAAATTAACCATTAATTATCAACTTTTTTGTAGTTAATTTGCTAACAAACAAAACTAGGGGTAAAATAGTCAAATCATATAGATCGATTTTCCCATAATAAAAAACCAATTAATTGAGTTGTATTCCATTTCCATCATATCATATCCTTCCATGTGTTTTGGGATGATTAGATAATAAAAGTCTTCATATTTCTAGGTCAACGGTGGCATATGGAAAATTGTATATATATGAAGGGAAGAGTGTAAGATTATAAACACATAATAATACTAACACCAAATAGAAGGTTTATATACTTATTACATAATTAAAGAAACAATCAAAGTTTGGGAAAATGGAGAAGGGAAGAGGAGGGAGAATGGTTTTGTTTGCAACTCAGGGATTATGTGCTTTTCTTCTTCTTCATTTGCTTTACATTGAGCTCTTCAGTTCCTTTAAACCAACCCCATCTAAACAAATAAAATGTAAGTTTTCTTTTAATCTGTCTCCATTTTCTTTATTAATCCAAGTACTATTTTGTAGCTAATTACTAGGTGTTCAGAAAGTGTTAATTAATATATCTCCATATATATTTAAATAATTTCTTATAGTAATTAAGGTGGAATACTTATGGAAATTGCAGTTACAGGGAGGCAAGTCTTTTTAGGCTTGAATGCTAATGTTAACAATGCAGTTAAGAAGGATCATCCACACCAATCTTTGCAATATCTTTTAACAAGGCTACTAGGAGGTATCTCTCTCTCTCTCTCTCTCTCTCTCTCTCTCTCTCTCTCTCTCTCTTACCCCTCAAAAACATGCTATAGATACATGCATATATATACCTCATGCAACATAATCATTCAAAAGATTTCAAGGGAACTAACCAGCCTGCATTTCATGGTTTTTCCTTCACATCGTTGATGCTTTTGAGTCTTAATACCGAAGTTTGGATTCTTCATCTCAATTTTAGCATTTACATTCGACACTCCATGTCTCCGTCTGCATTTACATTCATAATATCAATGAGTTTGATCATATTAAATTTCCAATATTATGTAAGATTGTTTGGTTTCAATTGTTGTTGATAGTAGGTCACCAATATGAAAAAACAAAAGAAAGGAGAGATCAGGGCCTTATAATTTGCATTGGGTTAGTGACTGGATTAAACTTGTCTTACACCTTTTAACATCTGATCAAAAAGTTGAGATCGATCCAGCAGGCTTAATATTTACTGTGTTCACATAATTTTAGTACCGAATGTGTGGCATGGGTGGACCAACAAATGGCCATCGCAAATACTTCTACCACTCAACTCAGCTCCGTGAACAAGATGTCACATATTACCTTAATTAATAAACAAATTAACTAGGTTGTTTGTTTACTAATTAACGGAATTGTTAAGGGGCCGGGGTAATTCAAAAGTAAATGATTTTTTTTAATAATTGCATTAAAAAGTAAATGAGAGAAGGCCTAATCAACTTTGTAATAAATGGCATATTACCTCTTATATTCAACGTGTGTATGCAAAGCGCAAACACCCCCAACATTGTTATTTACAGAAAATTAAATCAATTGTATTCTTCAATGTAACATGTTCAACAAAATATCAGGGATCCAAATTAAGTTTGTATTATTTCTCTATGAAAGATCGATGGCATCATGAGTTGTAACCGATCGATCTGTAATAATCAAGACTCCAAAGAAGGTGTCCAAGTTAAAGTCTCATGCCGAATGATGTAGCCCGTCCCAGCCCATGAGTTTGTGGGTCCAAACTGTACCTGTCAGGATAACTAAGTTGGTTCGGCAGGAATTTCCTCGATCATCGGCTAGCAGAAAATAATAATTCAAGATTGTATTAGAATTTGTGTTCGATTTTATGTTCATGTTCTTACAGATGGAATGCAGGTGAGATAAAGCTAGGAATTTTGTCTTACAATAAACTTGCTTCCGAAAGACAAGCTTGAATGTCAACATTTCATGCTGTTTCTAAAAACAATACACATGGCTGAGGGTGACTCACATTATTAAAAGTTGATTTATTTAATTTTAAATGTTCAAGTACAGATTAAAATGGTCGGCAATCATATTCTGTCAGTGAGGTATTCAATTCATATATAAACAACTATAAAAATTAAAGTAATCAGTTCATGAAGATTTAATTAGATGCATAAATTTATTATAATCATATAATATTTTACTGAAATTTATATTTGAAAACAGGTGAAGATCGAACAAAACTTGATTCAACAGGCTTTGCTTGTGATAATAGTTCATGGTCAGTAATGTGTGTGGTGAACAAACCTGTCAAAATCGACATGAACACGATGAAAGTCCACATTCAGCCATCGGATCATCAGAATCTCATACCGGCGTCAGAAACCACCACCACCGTTCTTCGACCATATGCAATGCAAGGAAACTCCTACGTTATGAACGACATTACTCCGGTAACCATCACAACCACCGAACCAGATCCAGAACGATCTACTTGTGATCATAACCACCAACACCCTGCCGTGATCTTCTCGTCCGGTGGATATACAGGAAACGTATTCCATGAATTCAACGAAAACATTATACCTTTATTCATTACCACTCGCCTTTTCAGATCTCGCGTACACTTCATCGTCGTCGATCACAAACCTTCATTCGTTCAAAAATACAGGAAAGTGTTTTCACGCCTATCGGATCATGAAATCATAAATCCTGCCGTCGATTCAAGCGTACATTGCTTTCCACAAGCCGTAATCGGTTTAAAGTTTCACAAATTTCTAGGCATCAACACATCGGAAAATCCACAAGGTTACTATTCAATGCCCGATTTCAGAGAATTCATCAGAAAAACATATAGATTAAGAACACGAAGCGTTTTCGAAACACAAAATCCTCCAGTATTGCTTCTAATTTCTCGACAAACAACAAGAAAGTTCCTAAATCAAGCAGAAATGGTGAAGATGATGGAAGAATTAGGGTTTCGAGTGATCATCGCTAGTTCATCGAACGAAATGTCGAACGTTGAGGAATTTTCGCGTGTAATAAACTCCTGCAGTGTTATGGTGGGGGCGCATGGTGCCGGTTTAGCCAATGAAATATTTCTACCTGATGGGGCTGTTATGGTACAGGTGAGACCACTGGGCTTCCAGTGGGACGTTGATTCTTTTTATAGTGAACCGGGTCCAGGAATGGGATTAAAGTATTTAGAATACCGGATTGAACCGGAGGAGAGCTCGTTGGCTGATGTGTATGGTCTTGATCATCCCGTGCTTCGGGACACGGCATCCGTAGCGGCAAAAGGAGGATACCAAGCTGCTCGAGCCATGTATTTAGACAAGCAAGATTTAAAGATAGATCTGAACAGGTTTAGAGAAACACTTATCGAAGCGTTGAGACTCGTTGGACGCCATCGGGGCGTTGCCAATGCGTGATTTGTATAATTCGTTTTGAAAACATACAAAAATTACTTAATTTTTTCGAAAATATTACCAATTTGTGTAGAGATAGAACACAATTCGGATATTATAGTCTCTATTTTCTTAAATATATTGTATTTATAAGTTGAGATTATCAATCAAAATATATATAAGTTGTTTTTATGTGGTATTTCTCCATTACTCACAATATTTGAATTTGTGTATTTTTGTCAAACAACAAATATTTATACACTAGACAAAAGAAAAGATTGATAAATAATAACACTAAGCCATACAAATGTTGAAACTTCATAATAATAATAATAATAATAATAATAATAATAATAATAATAATTATTATTATTATTATTATTATTATTATTATTATTATCATTATTATTATTATTATTATTATTATTCAATTAAACTATATAAAAATTAAAAAGAATTGTATGTTCAACCATTTTGTTGTTAATTTATTTTTTTGAAATGTGATCTAATTAATTAAGTTATCTCCATAATATCAATATTTGGCTTCAATATGTTAATTATTTTGCTAACAAGATTTAAAATTTTATTGATAAAACTTTAATTGTGAATATGATAAATTTTGATTGTTGATTTTCAGATATTTCATTTTTATATTTTATCATTTTCAAAATATATACACATTCACATAATTGAAGTTTTTTGTTCATTACATTGATATTTCATATTTGAAGTTAATGAAAATTAAATGAAACATTTTTTACAAACACATATTATCTGTTTTTAATAATACAATATAATAATATTTTTTATTTAATATCAAACAACTAAGTATTTTTTTATCTTTAATTTGACTAGCTTTCAATTTTTTTATTTTAGTTATATATAAATTTTATAATAATTTATTAAAATATAAAAAAAATATGTATTTTCTAAATCAACCAATGTATTACATGGGTTGATCAACATATATATTATAATAAAACAAAACAATTCATGTCATATGTCACTTCTACAATACAAGAAAATTATATTTTTTCACATCTTTTTCCAAATTTAACACCTTAACTTAATTGCATTAAATTTTGACTTTATTTTTTTTCATTAATTAATTACTAATAAATTAGATTTTCTAACATTTAAAATTAATGTTTGCCTAAAATAAATATCTATATTATCCATAATAATCATAATTAGATCCAAATGTAAAAATTTGAATTAGTTGTGAAAATTATTGATATTATTATGTATAATAAAGGAAACATAAAATGTCACGTGTCACCTCTACGTTCATCAAAAAGATAATTACAACTTATAAAAAATAAAAGATAAATACAATTTAATATTTTTTAAAAAGATAAATATACTCTATTTTTTAATCTGTAAATAATAAAAAATAAACACACTAATTATTATTGTATGTTTTTATTTTTACTCATATACATTATATATAAATAAATTTAATTAAAAATATCCACGTAATACGTGGGTTGTAAACTAGTAATAGATTTAAAAAACTGAAATTTACTTACAGTGTGTTTGATCAGAATAATAATAAAAACTTGTTTACATACCATCAAAATCAAGCGTGATATATACTATAATTTAAATATTTCATAACAGATACTCTCTGTCAACGATAAACATCATTCTACATACGTTAACTAATAAACATAATGTATGCTATAATTAAAATTGTAATACACATAGAGCCGCCAAATGGGGTCTAAATGTTCTCGTAATACTAGTTTAGCAATCAAATACATCAAACTTTATAATGACCGAATAATGATTGGTTGTCCGATCCATAAAATTTGAGGTTCTTCAAATTTCAATGGCTGCATTTTAGAACCACAATATATGATAAAGTTCATACATATAAAAACTTCTATAATTAATAAAAATGTTAGGGTCGTCTCTTAGATTTCGGAGGCTCTGTGCAATAACTATATAAGAGGCCCTATAAACTTAAAATTAATATTAGGCTCCGTTTGTTTTTTAAGTGTTTAGATGTCTAAACACTTTTTACCGTCTGTTTGATAAGATGTTAAAAAATGTCTAAAATCTGTTTAGATAAGATTGTTTGTTTTTTAATTTAATAAAAAGTCTTATTACATACAACTTATCAAATTTATAGTTTTTAACATTAGAATGTAAATTTTTTTAATTAAAATAAAATACTTTTACCTAATAAATTATTAATCTATTGACATATTTTAAATTATAAAAAGAAAATTTAGTTTTAAGATTGTGATTAATCAATTATATTCAAAACATATTACTAATATCAACTGATTTAAATACACCAAAGCATACAAAATAAAGTTTCATAACAACTAAAAAAATATTCATAATTGTCCTGCAATTTCTTCACGTAAATTAGCCATGTATTGTCGATCGGCTGTACTCCCATAATCTTGAACTAAGCCGCTGCATCCATATCACCACCTTGCACATTATCATCATCGGTTCGATCATACTCAGAAAAAATCTCATCGTTTAATCCCTCCTTCCGTATAAAATTATGAATCGCAAAACATGAAAAAACAATGTCACTTTGGACATCCAGTGAAAAAGGGGGCATTCGCTTCAAAATTGGAAAACGTGCTTTTAATACACCAAAAGCACGTTCGATTACATTTCTGAGTTTTGGATGAGAATGATTGAATTTCTCATATTTGTTTATTGGATCACGACGACGAAAATCTCCAAGCCAATATCTAACGTTGCGGTAGGGTGCCATAAATCCTCGCGTATTCGTATATGCGGCATCACAAAGATAATATTTATCTTAAAAAAAATATTAGTTACAAATACAAGAATAATAAAAATATTTGTAAATATACCTGGAGGAGGCAATGAAAATCTCATATCCGCATTTCATATAGCTTCTTTCATGACTCTAGAATCATGTGCAGACCCTTCCCAGCCAGCAACAACATAAATAAAAATCATATTAAAATCACAAAGTGCTAAAACATTCTGATACCAATCGCCCTTTCCTCTTGCTCTATATGCCTGTTGTTCTTCGACGGGAGCTACAACATGGATTAGAGTTCCGTCTAGAGCACCAACCGCTCCCTACAATAAATGTAATGGTTAATATACTTTAGTTTAAATAATTATACAAATATTATTGAAATCATAATTTACCTTGAACTTTCTTCGTAAGCGACTATGAATTCCAGGAATGTTCGGATTCAGATTGAATGAAGCAGTCACTATCACTTCTTTAGCAAACAATATCATTTTTTCCAACACTTCACGAAAAACTTTATGAATGGTTTGTGTGGAGTGTTGAAATCTACGTTTCACCACCACGTAACGTTGATTGTGACCTCCAATCATCAAAAAGATAGCCATCTTCTCTTCAGCTTCTATATGTTTGTTATCTTTTAACCAACTTCTTTCTTTAAAAAGAGCACATAGGCGTATAAATGCATCACGCGACATACGTAACAACTCCATGCATTGTTTACTTCTTCCAGAAAGCAGCTCTAAAGTAAATTGACGTCCACTCATTGCAGATATATTATCCCTTTTCCTTTTTCTTTGGGTTTTCTTTTTTTTTTTTTTAATGTAGCATATTATCAAAATAATGATGATAATCACTATTAGTTGTTCGTTTTCGTCTATATTTTCGTCTATGTTTTCGTCCAAGTTTTCGTCTATGTTTTACCTGTTAAACACATAATACAAGTAGTTCATGTACAAAGATGTAACAAGTATCTAATTAACAAATACTATAATACTAATATATCAAAATATGATATAACATAATGTTTGAAAGATTTCTTCGTTGATTGCTCCAGTTTTTGGGCGGCCCATATGGTTAGTTCAGCTATGACTGCTGAAAGCCACTGTGGTTGTTTGACTACATACTCCCCGTCCGGTTATGTGAATTTGATCGTATTGCATCTTTCGAATTTAGAGATTTTTTTATGAATTTGATAGGTAATAAACTTATTAACAAGGTGTTAGAAGAAAGGATTTCAGCTGATTCTGATCGATCATTAGAATGATTATTATAATGTCAGCTTGATTTACGAGCTTTTCTATAAAATTATTTTGAGGGTTCCTTGAAATTCTTAAGCCATAACATGATCTTGATTAAGCGGTTTTTGAACACGTTATGTTTTAAAGATTTTTTTTTTTAAAATTACAAACATAATTTAAAATCTATATCAATATCTATTAAAATCTCAACAAACAATATTTAAAAGATATTTTAATAGTAAATAATAAATTTAAAAGTTATTAATGAACATATGAGTTTTTTTTTATTTTAAGTTTATAACTTTATATACTTTTAAGAAAAGATATATATATATTAAAATTTTCGTGTAATACACGGGTTAATAACTAGTTATATATAATAAAGAATGGTAAATATTGGGTTAATTATTTAATTTGTGTATAACCACAATTTTCATATAATCGTTAAGAGTTATATTGAACTATCATTACAATGTTTGAATTTAAGATAATTTATCAATTAATATTGATATAAATTATAACCCGTTTAATAAAACAATGTTAAATATTAATAGGATCTTAGAATCCGTATTTCGATCTTATGATTAGATCTTGTAAAGACAAAAACGATCTGATCCTAACAATCTTAAAGCTAATACAATCTAATTTGTAAATCCAGTCGTATAATACAAATGATGAACTTAACTTCAAATAAAAGAATTACAAAAAGTACAAAAATACTTTTGATGCGGTTCAGTTTTACTAACAAATCCAAACCAAACTGAATTTTAATTCCAAAATTTTCCTTTTTACGATTTAATTTTTTTTCTTTTCAGTTTTTCAATTGTTTTCTACTAATTACACATTCACAATATTAATTTATATACAGCATCGTAAAAGACAAAACATTAATGTACCTAATTTTATACAATAATAATATTATATTACATATTTATACACAATAAAACGTATTAAATTTGTATATTCATAACATAATCATTATATTTTGTGATATTTTCCCACTTGAAAGAAATATAATATCGTTTTAGAGGAAATCCAATTCATATAAACAAAGTCGGATCGAGTACAAACTATAGAATCATTTTATTATCCCATTCAACTAAATAATAAATATCGAAATCAAAGACGATACACATGTTCGTACTTGAAAGAAATCTTCTATCGATTGTAATACGATTTCTATCGATTTTAGTATACAATTTTCACGACCGCATCCATCTCCAATACATTTAAACGAACGTTGGTTCAATCTGAATCCGTGTCAAAAGTTTTCTTCTTTTTGGTTAAAGGTTTGACGTATTCAGAACCATCGAACCTTTTAATATAGTAATGAAGTCTATCGATCATCAATCCAAGAAACAAACTAAAACCTGCATTGTATCAATTAGGGTTTATTATAGTTTGAACCGACTCGATTGTATAAATAACTTTAAACCCATTTTGTTTTCTCTTCTGGTCTATAAATATTGATCAATGTAACACATTATATATACAGTATTTTCATTATCTTACATTAGTCACATCAGTATTTTCATTCATTACGATATGATGAGGTAACAAGCGAAACTAAAAAAAAAAAAAAAAAGAACGAATATGTACCCATTAGCGATGCATCGAGAATATAATTGGCTAGTAGAACCTGATCGGTAGGATTGACAGTTCCGGTCTCTATCGCACGTTTTTCGATCCTCATTATACTATACAAACATGACATCAAGACGACGAACAATGTTGCCGCAATGGTGGACATCACGGGACGTCGACTCTCCTTCAAACGATCTAAAACGAACATCACCAGGTTCCTCAAAGGTGACCTAAACAAGAGGATCATAATAACTACCATTTCGGCTATTAAGAGCATACACAAAACAGGAGTCATTTTATTCGGTTTTCGCTAAATATTTTGTGGCAAATTAAACAAGATCGAAGAGAATTAACAAATTGTGATACGGGGTTTTCTACCGTTTTTCGGAAATTTTTACTTCGAGATAACTTGTGAGGGTGCAATTTGGTCCTAATTAAATTAACTTACACCTCAATGAAAGAATCACATTCTACCCTCAAGATTTAGCTTTCCATTTTGTAAGTTGCTTTGAAAGTTAACAATAGGTTTAACTTCGAAATGTCGTATACCATTATTGTTCTCGGTTAGATTCTAAAACGCTAGAGGTGTTGGCTCTAAACTGAATGAAAATACCGAACCAATACTATATTGAAACTAAGAACTAGACTAGTTTGGCTTGGCTTAGAGCCAACTACAGTCTGGTTTTTGGTCTTTCTATAACTTTTACAATGAAAAATACAAAATCAAACCTAATTGAACCAAAACCAAATTTGGAAAAAAAAAAAACATAACCAGATGTTGGATTATTTGGTCGAATCTCAGTTCCGTTAAACTCATAGGTTGCACAGCTTAAACCCGAGATTTTCATACTCCTATTAAACATGACTAGAACACTAATTCTTCATCAATCAACAAGAAACCGTCCATAGTTTGTGACAATATTACCGTTGACTCGTCCCTGTGATGGTAGCTTAATAGTTGGAAACATGGAATCCATAGTGTTGGTTCAGGTTCAAACTCTGCACATGTCCTTTAACTTTAGGTTACATGATTTATCTTCTCCACGTTGGTCACGGGACCGATCAGTGGGAGCCCAGAGGGTGGACTACCCTTTTTTTCAAATTACCATCGACTCAGCTACAAAAAAAAATTCTAACATTGTGTTAAGCAAAACTGATAGTTTAACAACAGATTAGTGACGAAAGTGTGTTTGACATTAATTTATCAGTGGGACTAAATATGGATTATTGAGAAAGGATAATTTCGTTTGATAAATTCATTATCAATTTATCAATAATTTAACGATATAAAATAAATGTCTCTTGGCTAAAGTGTTATTCACTCTCATTCAACAAGTTAACGTGTGTTGATGGATCTTCTTTTCTTCCTGTGGCGAAATCACCACGAAAAAAGCTTCCTCCATGTTATTTTCAATTGGTAATAATATGAGTTTTTCGCGTTTCCACGGTTTAATCTCTTCGTGTTAATTTTTACCAATAAAATTCTCAAGTTATTTATTTGTTTGAGATTTTTGGAATTATTCTTTTTTTTTCCCCTAACAAATGACTTTTTAAGGAAAAAAAATAAAAACAGTTTGGATTTTTGAAAAAAGACACGGTTGATTATGGACGGGTGAGGATACGTGATTAGGGTTGGACGATAAAAACGTGAAAACATGAATTGTGTTGATGCCTAGAAAACGGGTTTAATATGAAAAAAAAAACCAGCATGAGAGATGAAACCGTAAAAAACGTGAAAACATGCTGGTTTTTTTTTTCCATATTAAACCCTTTTTCAAATTGGTAAACCTAGTGAGAATGATGCCTCGGCTGAGGATGCGTGATTAGGGTTGGACGATAAAAAGTTTTCCATAATAATATTCAATTGTACTCGTCAACATGTAAAATTTTTACTGTAAAAAATATATTTATGGTCAAAATATATAATGTATTGAAAAACAAATATAAGATCTTAATTGAACAGTGATCCATATAAACAAGACTCATAAATATCAATCAGGATATCGTCCTTGTGGTTTGCATAAAACTTCGGTCACCGTGGTTTCAATTTTGCATAAACAGTCTTTATTTTCACTGTTTACTTGTTGTTAGATTAATTTGATCCTTAACTTATTTTAAATGACGATTTTGCCCTCCTCTTCAATAACAGTTTTGGTTTCTTAACTATTATCAATAACAGTCATTCTCGTGTTATCAAGTTAATCGAGCAATGTATTTAAACGGGCAAGATAAGAGTATACACAAATTTAGTGACCACGCATCATAGACGTTCAATTGTATGTAACATCACTCGATAATTCGATATAATAAGTATGATACAAAAGAGATATATACCTAGTAGATACAAGTTAGACATTCAAATTCAAAGGTAACTTGCAAGAAAATTGTACCTTGTGAACACTTGCATTTGCCACGTCATCATTATAAAAACACCTGTTTGCTTGAATGGACTTGGATACGTATAAACTTCGTAGATGGCAAGCTCCCATTGTTCATACTCTCAAGATCCGGGTTAATTTGTAAACCTGAGCGCTTCTACTCGGCAATGGTACTTCTAAGCAGTTACGCATACCATCAACCCTACATAACAACAAAGTTTAACGATTCGAAAGTCAGTAACCAATAGTCCCTCCATCAATTTTTTCCACACTTTAGTCCCTCTACTTTTGCTGTATTCACTTTGGTCCCTCTACTTTTGTTGAATTCACTTTAGTCCTTCTACTTTTGTTTTAACTTTGGTCCCTCTACTTTTGTTGTATTCACTTTGGTCCCTTTACCTAGACTTTTGTTTAAGGGAGAAAACATGACATTGGCTTACCTTCTACTCGTGGTTTTTCGAGCATACTGATCCAGCGCAATTAATCCTTGACCACTGTACTTTTTTTCATCCGTATTCAAGAGAATCTGTGTCGACGTTAACCAAAAGTGATCCCTACAATGAAACTGGAAAAGAAATCGGAAAGAATGAAACAATCGAAAGCAACTTACTTGATACTCTCCAGCCTCTTCCACGCCAACATTGTATCTCTCGTATGAATTTGTCGGATGAAAGTTGAAAACAAAGAGAAACGGCCCTCGTAAATACGATATCACCTGTTTCCCGCACACGTAAGAATCGAGTTTGGTATTTTATATACAACCGAAACTTATAAATATATAACAAAATAACCTCACCATATTAGCGTCGTTGATATGATGAATATTCGGAACCCATCGTGAAATTATTCTGTCCGTATTTTCTAAGTTCATCATGTCCTGTAAATCAAGCAAGCTAGAAAATTGTTTGGACACCTTAAAAACCGCATTCGGTTCAAGAAAATACATACCTTGTCAAAAGAAAGCAAATCTCGATGAACCCCGTCTTTAGCGAGTAAATCCCAGTCCCGGTTAGCGAGTGCAAAGGAAAATTCGTTACTTGACATCGGGAATTCGACATGCTAGCAAACACAATAACAATTTTCGTTACTTGGGTCGAAGGGGATAATGTTATAACGGTAGATAATCTCACCTTCGGATGTCCAAATTCATTTCCCATAAAGTTTAGGTAAGCCCGATCACCAATCGTGTACGTAATTAATCTGATCATCTACATATCAACACACGTAAGTATCAAACAATAATTAACTCATTCATCTCTTTACGGTTTCTAGTTACTAAAACCGACCTTATGCAGAGCACAACCTCTAAGCAATGAGTCGTTGTTGCCCGAAGATTGCTCCAAGGTTTGACCATACAGTATTTCCGCAAAAGACCGCCCTCCGGATATCGACTGCCAATATATATTTATATATAAGAAGAAAAACAACCAACGACAACATCATCAGAGTGTCCCAAGACTTACCTGGTGGTGATTTTCAGCATATAAAAGCATTTTATCGTTACTTCTGTTGATCCCTACCAACGTATCCACGATCTGGAAATAAAGATTGAAAATGTAGTTCAAGAATCGACGAAAAACAAGTCCCGTAGTTGTGGAAGTTTAGAATCACAAACCTTACTCATGCTCCAACTCGAATCTTGAACGTTCTCGAGAAACCACAACCACATCTCCGATGCACGAGGGTTGGCAAAGTAATCAAACCCCAACCCACCTTGAGTAGTCGGTTCACATAATCCCGGATAAAATGTGGCCTGGTTAATCAAATCCAAACCCATAAAACGACGTTTTCTGTATCGGCAAGATTAATAAAGCAACAAACTTTTAGTTACTTACATCTTCTGCAATGGTTATTATGTTAGGATGAAGAGTATGCAATATTTCGTTTGCCAATATAAGGTATAATAGCGCAGCCCTGTCAACGTATTGGTTATAGAATCTGAAACAACGGGACAACGGAAGGTTAGCCGTATGAAACTCATATCAGGAACACAAAGATCATAGATGCCTTACTCCTCAACATCACCAGTAAATGAGGCAAAGCCGTTGTGCGTATAAATCATTGACGCAAGAGAATGAAAATTGAATCCGTCAACTTGGTATTCGACTACCCACCTGTAAAATGTTAGAAACAAGCTAAATCACAAGATGGGAAAGATTGTATAGACTGTAATTTGCATTATAACATCAAGAAGTGCCGATTTTAGCCCAACTGGTCAAACATCCGTTATAAAAATAAGGGATAATCACTAAATTACCCATGTCTAGAAGTTATATATATGAAAATATCCAAAAAAGATGGTAATAACCAATCTAACTTACATGACTTGTTTTTTGTGACCGTTCACATTTATGTGACATGTACTTTTCTTGAATTTTATAATGCACTTTGACTAAAAGTACAAAGTCACATGACAAAATCTTTTTATGTCACATTCAAAGATTACAAAATCTACTTTATGTCACATCCAAAGATTACGTGAGTGTTTATGTGATCAAATCTTTTGGTCACTTAATTCCAAGGATTAAAAAATCTTTT
Source organism: Centrapalus pauciflorus (assembly GCA_020465985.1). Taxonomy (NCBI): domain Eukaryota; kingdom Viridiplantae; phylum Streptophyta; class Magnoliopsida; order Asterales; family Asteraceae; genus Centrapalus; species Centrapalus pauciflorus. The sequence goes on from JAANYP010001490.1 coordinate 447,966, forward strand.
TATGTCACATCCAAAGATTACAAAATCTACTTTATGTCACATCCAAAGATTACGTGAGTGTTTATGTGATCAAATCTTTTGGTACAAAAAGTACAAGTCATGTAAATAGAAGTGGTCACGAAAAGCTACTCGCATAATTCATGGGTAAATTGGTATTAACAACTTATTTGGGTAATTTGAATTATATAACCCCTAAATTTGGGTAATTTAGTGATTATCCCTAAAAATAATCAAGTTAATGCATTTTAAGCAGATCTTTAAACAAGTTTTTCCTAAACAATATGTGGTTTTTTAAGTGCTCGTTTACATGATTCGGCCAAAATCGCCACCTCTAAACTATTGTGTTAAAATGAGAAAAAGGCTAGTACATGTACAAGTTAACGACCACTAATATTTGGATATTACCAGTTTAGATTCGATAGCAGATAATGGAGGACATCAAGGTCCTCATATTTGAACATTCTTGTACCCCAAAACTTATGCTGCCCTCGCTTACCTAGTGATCGAGTTGAGAAAATACAAATACTGAAATGAGTATACAGGAACTTTAACAAAACAATAATTTAAGCATCATGCATCAGTGGTATTTTAAAATGCTACCAGTATGAAAATAGCAGTCATTTGATCCGTCAAAGAGTGATAATCCAACCATCTCATCCGCAGCTGAGTATGAATGAACGATGTCCATGAAGACAAGCAACCCGAGTCCTATTTTATAACAAAGATCAAGAAAAAGACATGTAACCAGAAAACGCAGCTTAGCAAGATAAATTCTAATGTCTTGGACGAATTTACAACTCTAACCATGTGCTTCGTCAACTAAGCGCTTGAAATCTTCGGGTGTCCCATATCGACTGCTGACTGCAAACATATTGGTTACCTGCATTGACATTAATATCCCCATAATTCTTACTTAAAAAGGAGAAATTTTTTGATAGCTTCGGAAAAGTAACATAAAAGTTGAAAGAATGGCTAAAGAAATATAAGTTTGAACATTGAACATCAAAACTAACTCTGTAACCAACTGTGAAGTAATCTTTGTGCTCGACAACCCCAATTAATTGTATCGCGTTATATCCAGCTTCTTTGACATAAGGAAGAACCTATTATCAGAACGTGTTCAGATGTCGTTAGGAATCCTGAAAAAGAAATGAATGCACAAAAGAGGAATAAAGGAAATTGTGAATCAAAATTCGACAAGGAACATATTAACAAACTGCTCAAGACGTTAAGAGAACAGTGGGAGTGTGTCAAGAGTGTGAAAAAGACTATTTTTTTATCCAAGAGGAGTTACGAGTCCAAGACCAGCCCATGCAAAGGTCTCAGCAGGCACAATGCCATTATTTAAGGCTCCGTTTTAAACTTTCCTCGAAATTTAGAGCTTTTTACACATTTGCTTAAATTAGTTTTAACATAAATCACGTGAAAGTGAGAATTTCTGTCAATTACACACCATCTTAGGTGAGAATTTCAACTTTTTGGCATACGTTAAGCAGTGTATGCCTGGAAAAATCATTCTAAGATATGTTAATTTCCTCTCTGTAGTATATCACTATCATTTGCTAGAACATGTCTGTCTTTCTTCAATCTTGTATCAAAAGATGACGATATTAGAACATAAAAGTCTGATGCAACGAATGACTAAGCAAACCTTTTCGGTGAACTCGCTGAATGATGCAATCTTTGGCTCTGATCCACTAATACCAACATGCGCTTCATATATGCGCAAAGACTTTGGAACTTTCGGTTTCTTATATTTCCATGTATATGCATCTTCAGGTGGAGGTTCCCAATGGATTGCATATCCTTGATTTCCATCAGCCTCTACATAAGCATCATGTGTATCGGAATGAGCAACTGGCAAACACATTTATAGTAACAGCAGGATCATCGGGGAACATGTTTGGCCTAGTTATGAAGCACAAATTCCATCCTTCCATTCTCCAATTTGAAAGCTCCCCGAATTTTAAGTTTTATACCATTTTTGTGTTGTTTCATTTTGGATTAAGTATATATTTGACCATCCAACTATTAGATTTGTCTCATTTAACCATTAAACTATTTTTTGTACACATTTAGCCATTAAAGTTTAGTTGGTCGTTCTATTTTGGAAAAAATGAGTACAGTTTAATGATTAAATGTGTACAAATATGATATTTTAGTGGCTAAATGTGTGCAATTTTAGGGGCTAAACGTGTACAAAAATAGTTTAATGGATAAATGTATACAGATTTAAAAGTTGGTTGGTCAAATATGTATTTAACCCTATCCTTTTTAAATGTAAAAGAAGTGAATTCAAGGACTTCTTTTAACCACCCCTCTATCTTCAGTGGGAATTTTGAATTTTGGTATAACCTTTGAAATCCTGGAAAGCTTTCTGATATAAATTACTTACCCCGGAAAATGTGTGTTTTCTCTATCATTTGCTAGAAGATATTAGCATGTACCTGGATTCACATAAGTAGCCCAAGCCGGAATCCGTTCTAAAGGCCCATTAGGGGTGTTAAGATAAACTCTATACTTGCTTCCATGAGGGATAGCAGGCGCGTACTTTTTTAACCAAGCTTTTCTTCCTTTACGAGTCTCGAACCAGTATGCGATAGGAGGTTTCTTAGCACGGAACTTGGCTCGTGAAACAGGATCACTTATGACATTAAAGACATCATACTCTTTTCCACTATCGATCACATCATATGATGGTAAATTACTAGGAGGATCGTCTTTATGTTCCTCCTTCCACATTTTGTACCTTGTCTCAGCATCTGGTATATCTTCTAATTCCTCTTCCGTTTGAGGCCCATTTGGTCCGAAAATTTGCTCGTATAACTTAGCGACAATTTCAAAACGTGATTTATTTATGTACCTATCTTCTCCAGGCTCCCAATACTCGTCGTTTGCTTTCTTGAAAATTTCTTCAGCAGTAACACCACTGTCACCTTTATCATAATCATCGATGTAATTGTACTGTTGAAAGTAGAGCTCATCTGCCTCTTCTCCATCTCTTAACTTGTCTTCAAGAATGACAAACCAATAACCGTAATCATCATGACCAAAATGACCCTCTCTAGCACTATTTTCAGTCGGAGACCAGTCATTGAAATCTCCAACAACTGCGCAGTAACGTGCACCTGATTGATTTCCAACATCTAAAGTTTTCAGAAATAGAGACATAGAGACTATACTATAAGACCCAAACGATTTCGTAAAGCATTGCGGTTGAAAGTAGAAACCATTTTCGAAGAGAAATATTCATCACAATCGTAGTATGATGTCAAACCTGGTGCCCACTCCATGAAATCCACTCGATGTTGCACGTGGCGGTGCATTCCTAACAATTCAAATCTAGTACAAAGAAAAATAAAAGAAACGATCAAGAAAAATCTCGATTTAACGAATAATTCTTCTTGAACCTGACCATTATAAGGAGTGTTTTGATAAATTTTTAAAAAATGTTATTTCAACTTTGGACACTCAGAATCATATGATCAAATAATTAGATAATCAGTTGAAAGTGATAATTGCAACTTCAAGAATCATACTAAGTTACCAACCCAGAAGCAATGTCTCTAAAATCAATGTGGCGCTTTAAGATCTCATCTTTTAGGTCCTTGAGAGACTTGTATCTGCAATTCATAACATACTATAACCAAACATATATAAAAAAGATTAACCAAAATTCAAGAAAATAAACAAAATCTTGCAAAAATAGGGGACAACCCTGTTTGACTGACTAGAACAATATTATATGATCAACTATAAAATTCAATGTGCTATACACAACAAATGGTACAGATGAAAACAACACACGGACTGAAATTTACATATTCATGCCATGCTAGAAACACAAATTTGCAGTCATAAACAAAAAATGAAAGTTTTTAAGTTAGTATATTAAAGTGGGATCACTAACTAACAGAATTCTACTGGTCGTTTTACATAACTAGAACAAATTAGGGTGCGTTCATTTGACGAAAACCGAAGTGTTTTTGGGTTTCGTTTTTGACGAAAACAAGGGTTTTATGAAAATATGTTCCCTTGCATATTTTTTTAAATAAATTTTCATTTTCAAAATTTTAGTTTAAGAAAATTTCTAAAATTTCCATCTAACTTTTCAATGAAAATGAAAATTTGTTTACTTAACAACAATTTCATAAATTTTCATTTCACTTTTTAAAATACCACTTTTCATATTCTCTCTCTTACTTTTTTATTACATACCTTATAATTTTTATAATACTCTCTTTCTCTCTTTTACTTCTCTATTACCTAACCTATTTTTCTTATTTTATAATCACTCATCTTATTTTTCTTAAAACAAAAACTTCATCATCTAAACAAGTTTTCACTTTTCATAAAAACCCTTATTTTTTTCTAAAGTCTATAACTTGAAAACTGAAATTGAAAACCAACTAGTTTTCGTGAACTAAACGCACCCTTAGTATTTCTTTTTTTTTAGTACATGCCACATGTAATCCTCAGAGTCGTCCCGGAGGCCAAGGCACGAAGCGAAGGCACACGCATCACATACACAAGACACACTTTTATTAGAAAATGTATATAAATTACTTCTATCACGTTTTCTACCTTATAGTCACATAAACACAAAGTTCTACAATTTAATACTAAAAGTTAGTCAAAAAACAAAGCAAGTGTCGTTGCTCAACGTTCGCATATGACACATCAAGAAACACAAGTAAAATATGACACTAAGCATGAAAACAAAAGTAACAATATCAAAAGTAATGACAAAAATATGATTCAAATATAGCCCAGCTTATTTTTTTTCATCCAAAAATAGCCTAGACCTACTAGATGCATTGATGCTAGAGCCTCATGTGCCTCGGCATGCCTTAGTGCTCCTTGTGAACATCTCTTTGAATATTGAATGCAATTTGGGTTTCAGCAGAGTTGTTCTAATTTCTAAACGACTTTGGGGAATATTTCCTTCGATTGAAGCTTGTGCAATCAATGGTTATCAAAACAAGTGTTCCATTCACTCATGTGAAGTATCATGTATCATGTATGGTTTGAGTGAAAAATATTCAAGTGATGGAAGACTGGAAGTATGAACAGGTTAATTAGGAAGTTCAGTGGTCACAATGAGACCGTAAGTGGCTAAGTCTATCCAGTCTAGCATTCATTTTGGAGCTCACACGGCCATTCAAAAAAGTTAAACACAACTTAAGCAAAGGAAACAGAGTGGTCTGTCTGAAGGTCTCATTTTAGTCAGATGGGGACGAACAAGATGAGCAGTTTAAGAGGGGAAAAAAGAACATGAAAACTTAGATACAGTGAAGATCACGTTACATAGGCAAAATATCTATTGTTCAACAAAGATAGCTTCAAGAATTGGCACTATAAATGCAATCAAGTTTTTGAAATTGACAACGTGCCAGAGACGATATACATATAATTGGTAGCTAACCTACTCACGTGGGAAAACTTGTCGCTAAGCCCTCTAAGACTCTACTTGAATTCAGGAACAAGGAGCAAGTGCAACTTGTTGGTGTAAGTGAGTATAATTGGCAATCTCAATGCTCTTTGTTATCAAGTTAATGTTCCTCCTCACATGTTATTGAAATTGTACATTGGGGGTTAGACACTTTGACTGCTGAGATCATGCACACTATGTAACTGATTGACCCCGAAATCTCTGAATCAAGTCATGAAATTAGCTCATATACCGGAAGGGGATTGATATGCATTGTGATAGTCTAGAACCACCAAAACCACCTTCCTACACCAACAATTTGACGCTTCAGACTCCTCCTCATATACTTTATAGCCATAACACGATCCTTTCTCCCTTCTGTAATCTGTACCTCCTAACAGTTTCAATTATTCTATTAACACCCCACGAAAACCACCCGTGATCCAGCCCTTACAGAAAAGTTACAACCCTCAATTTACACCGCTCATAAAAGTAACAATGGTAGGTTTTTTATGTGACTTCGCCCCCAATCACAAGAAAATCAAATTGAGATAGAGGATCAAGAAGATGGTATCACACAGCAACGAGCCAACGATTTCCTGAATTTGACATGTTAGAATAATGCAATTGAGAACAACGATTTTTTTACATTATTACATAACCAGATTACATAACAATTTCAACTTTTCTTAGTATATGCCACCTGTAATCCTCTGAGTGGTTGCTCTCTGTTAGTATATAGAGTTAGTTACCTCTGTATTGGAGATTTGGAGGATATCTCTTTGAATATTCTATGAAATAAGCCTGATTTACATGGATTGAATCTTTTGTTTATCAATCACCCAAATATAGAAAACCAGATAAAACAAAAAAAAAAAAAAAAACGATCTTAAATTTACGTAACCTTAAAACAGTTCACCAAGCAAAGAATAAAAAAATTAAGTAAATAATCAAGAACACCTAGAAATTTCCAAATTGTAAGTTGCTAAATACCTTTCACGGAGGTAAAGAGCGAAACCTTTATGTGAAATTCCGGATTTTGACAGAAACCCAACTGGGTCGATTCCTTTTTCGCCTGTTTTTGAGATATTGGATTGAAGCTGCCGTTGTTTGGGTGGAGGAGGCTGGCCGGGAGAAACAGAACACCTCCATTTCTTGGACGGAAACACAACGGCTCTCCGGAGAGTGATACTCCGACTACTGGTAGAGCAGTCGTTTGTTGGCGGGAGAGGAATTGGAGCAAATAGTGAGAGTGCAGTGGCCATTAGATAAGAGCGATGGGCGAAGAAGAAAAAATTGGGGGTTTTGGGTTTAACATACTATACGTTGACGATGTTTTGGTGGATTACAACAATTGCACCTTAACTATGAGTTAATTGCATAAAAGCCCCTTATACTATAGATTATTTGACATCCAACTTGGCTCGTTTCATTGTTATCGTTCCTCCAATCCTCCATCGATCAAGAATTTTTATTTTTGACAAGCCTCGTGATATCATCCAATAAGAAGGGTTTTAAGCTTTTTCAAATGAATGATTTGAAGACCTATTTGATTCTAAAAACTATAGATCATTCAGACATTTTATTTCATAGACGTAGATGTTGAACCTATGAATGGAGATATTCTCGAAACTGACAAGTAAAAAAGGAAGTGTAATTGGATCTTTACTCAATGCAAGGGAATCTGTCTCTCTTGGTGTACTTGGTGCTCTAATCCTTGAGGATAGTTCCATTTGTTTATTTTTTGTCTAAGTTATATACAATCCCATGAATTCAAGTTTTATGTAAATAAAATGTAGTATCTATGCATGTTTCTTTTTTGGACGGATTTCAGCTAGGCAGTCTTTATAAGCATGGTTTTTTATGTTAGTTTCTTGTTTAACCCGTCCCTTTCAGATTCAACCTCTCGTGTACCACGATGTTTTTCATTTAGGATATTATTGGTTTCATTAAATCTTTTATGTTAGTTCCTTGAAGGATATTGTTTGTTTCATTACAGATTTTGAACAATAGCAAGTTATGCTTTATTTGCATCTCAAGTAATGTTATATCTTGTTTGAGTCTCTCGTATAAAATCTTTCAATGACACTTTGATAAAAGTTTGATAACGTAGAATAAATTTTATGATGGTCCTTTATAGAATTAATTTTAAGGTTAATTTCAAAAAAACTCAATCAACTCTTTTCATTTTTCAGTTAAGTCTCTAAAAAAATTTTCTATTGTTTAAGTCTCTAAACTATGTTTGTATTATTCAAAGTATATATTTAAACTGGTTACCGGATTTGTTCATAGAATACAACAAAAATTTAGGGATTTAATCGTTAAAATATAGGAAGATGGTGTGTTTTCTTTAACATTAATAAAGTTTAAAAAAAAAAAAAACTTGTCGTTTAGATTGCATGAATTAGAATTATGGATTCTTAAATGATAGAATTTTAAAATATTTAGGGGGATGGATGGATTATGATATCATGATGAGTGATGAATAAGAAATGTTAAATGAAGATAACTCCTTTCTTTTTAGTTTTTATCCAAACATGACATGGTACGATTTCTAAATTCAAATCATAAATGAGTTATTTAAATCCTTCAAACCAAAATATATGTATTTATAAGACAAAAATATACACTTTTGAATCAACATTTTTAATTTTCTCAGTTAAGTTCCTAATCTTTTTTTTATCGTTCAAGTTCTAAACTATATCTGTTTCTTATTTAAAAGTATATATTTTTTTGCCGGCTACCAGATTAACTGGTAAAACACAACTAATAAAACAAACATTTAGAGACTTAATCGTTAAAACTTTGAAAGATAGTGAGTTTTTTCTAACATTAATCAAATGAAAATTAAGGTTACTTGTTTGGTAACCAGTCAAATATATATTTTTTAATAAGACAAAAATTATTTAAGTTCTTAAACAATAAGGAAAAGAACACAGTTTAAGGATTCAATTATGAAAATGGAGAAAATTGACGGTGTTTTTTTGGATATTAACCCAAAACATCAACTTAAGTGGAGCTATTTACATAAACCTTTATCAAATGAGCCAGAAAGGTTGATCAACCTAATGAATGGAACTCGAGTTTGAGCTCAAATAAGTTACAAGGTTTCGACTTAGTTCTAGCTAGGGGTGAGCATGGGTCGGTTTCATGCCCAAACCGAACCCAAACCGTTTATTTCGGTTTTTGGGTTTTAGAATCCGTTCGGTTTCGGTTTCTTCCGGGTTCGGGTTTTCGGTTTCCCGGATTGGTTTCTCATTTTTTCGGGTTGAACCCATGGTTTATGGGTTTTCGGTTTTCATGGGTTCGGTTCGGTTTTTGGGTTTGAAACCATTCTTTTTGGTTGATTTTTTATCTTAAAATCGTTATTTTAACTAGTATTTACTATTCATCATTTAGACTATATAGTAGTTTTCATTTGTAATTACTAACTAGCAACTTATTTAAAAACATAATACTTAATAATTTACTAGAAAACCAATACCTACTATCAACTTAAAAATATTTTAAAATTTTAAATTAATTATTAAATTTCGGTTCGGTTTCGGTTTTTCGGTTCGGTTTTGAGACGCAATCCTAACCCAAACCATTTGAAACGGTTTTTTCGGTTTTTGGTTTTCCGGTTTTACGGTTTTTTTGGGTTCGGTTTTTTCGGTTTCCGGTTCGGTTTCTGCACACCCCTAGTTCTAGCCATAACGAACATCTTCATATGTTCTTCGATGCGAAAAAATATTTAAAAAGCCGAGTTGATCAAATTCATATTTTTTTATTCACTAAATTATTAAAAATATGGTAATAAATATAGTCAAGTGTCAAAAACTTCATTATTAATTCATCATTTTTAAACTCTTTGTAAAAGTCTCCAACACTAAAGTGTACTTTACAAGAAATTTATAACGTGTTTATAATTATTGGCGACCAATTTTCATGGCATGGAATATTAATAAAGCAAAGATTGAACAATAAATGCACGCTACATTCTCTTTTTTCATGCCAAAAACTTCGGTTTTTTATATTTTTTTTATTAAAAATATATGATGACACGTCATAAAATCAAAATGAGAAAATTAAAAAGAAACTGTTCGCACGATCGTATATTTTTTGACATGAAAATTAAACATATGTATCGTTACTTTTAATATATTTCGCGACCAAAAATATCTCAAAAGACTTGACATCTATAGCGAATAATTTCAATTTGCAAACCACTTGACCTAGATCAATTGGCTCCCACCAAAGGTGGGGTTTCTTGGCCAAAGTTTCGAGTTCGAGCCTTGTCAATGGTTTTTCTCCTTAGGTGGAGGTGTAGAGTTTGATCCTCACCCTCAAAGTGTCTAACAAAAAAAATGCTAACCACTAATCACTAACTTTAGTCGTTCAAAAAAATTCCAATTTGCAACGAGGACATCGATTGCTAAATATATAACGAACACAAGAGATCGAGTTACAAAATTGAGCAAAATTGGCCCAAGCTCATGAATGAGGACTTCATATTAACATAAATAATACAATTTTTTTCATCGAAGAATCTTAAAATCAAGCGATTGACACATGATTTAGATGATAAAATAGTATAAGTATGATCGAGAACACAACAATTTTTCATGTTGACCGTGCGTGAAACAGGTACACGTACGGTCATTATTATTAGAACATATTCACGAAATAATTAAAAAGATCGAATGATATAATCAATATATTGATGTATATATATTAATTACGCGTAGTTGCAAAGACCATATACGCAGTAACCACCGGGCATACACTTGTTGCCGCACGAACCACAATGCCTCTTGTCATAAGCCAAATTCACACACTCTCCTCGGCAACACGAGCTCGTAAACTTGCATTTATTCTTGCAGGCTCCACAGTTATGTTTATCCTCACTCAAATCCATACATTTGTTATTGCAGCAAGTCGAGTTTTTGCCTTCCAACACGTAACAAATCTCGTTGTCTTTGTTACAGTGATCTGCAGCTCTAGGGTTTGGAGCTTTTTCAGCAAGGAAACGGCTTGCGGGCCTCTTTGGAAATGGTGTTGTGGTGGTCACCGGAAAAGTGGTGGTGGTGGTGGTGGTGTCTGCGGAGGAGGTGATGGTACTCAAGGTGATGGCAATGGAGATGGCGATGGTGATGGCCACCATGAAGATTATCTGCATAATCTTCATGATGATTCTTGAAGAAATTAAGAAGGAGATCGATCTCAGAATTGAAGGAAAAGGGTGGATTTTGGGGATTGAGTTTGACCGAGGAAGATGAAGATGAATGAAGGGAATGAAAAATGAAGTTTTTATAAGGAAAGTAAAAGGGGTGAGTTGACCTCTTGCCATGCACTCTTTCCATATTATGGTGTTGATTAGGGCATACTCCATTTTATAGTTGTCAACTTTCTTACCATGCATTGTTTACTTTTGTGATGCTTTTATACATTACATACATGTATGTATAGGTTCATGCTTCATGAAAAACCATATTAGACCTGAATACCTTGAACAAGATCGTCTGTGGATTTTGAAGGCCATGTACTTGTGATTACAACAGACTCTTAAATATTTTAAACAGTAAAATGGTCATTTTGAGACTTTTTTGATAGGTAAACTAGAATTCATGAATGACAAAGAAAAAAAATTAGTGGGAAATTAATATGAATAATACGGAGAGATTAGAATGAATATACGAATCAAATTAAATTTGACATGAATTCCATTTTAACGCACTTATGCACGACGTGTATGCATCAAATGTAGAAAATTTTTACTGGCCTGAACTTGGATCTTTATTATGACCGTGAAACCCTACGAAATTGTGGGCCTTGTGCGGTTGAGCCTCCTACACACCCTAAAAGACGCCTCTGACCTTGAAGTATAAATTTCGATGATGTGTTGGCATTAATAGCGGTGAACAGTTTGATTATAACAAAATTATTAGATGTGAGGTTTAAAAGTTTGAAGGCATTAAAATGAATGACAATCACGAAACGGTGATCAAAGGAATACTATAAAAACTTTGTGATAATCTTGATATTTGTAATGACGGTAAACTATCTTGAAAATCATAGAACATATGTTGTTGGTGTTGAGTGTACAATGATTTTAATCATAAGACATACAAATGTAGTGTGACTGTTTAATGGATATTTATAGTTCCTTTGGTATATGTAATATGTTCTTAATATTCTTAATATATGATAAGTATAAAAAAAAAGTCTGTCGTTTTACATGGATTATGAATAGACGTGCATGGATTAGTTGGAATAATAATCAGAAACAGAGATGAATCAGTTTGAAACTATAAGTTTGATAAATTTGTTTCATAATATATCTAATGTAATATATGGGGAATTGGAGCTTGTTTCATGTAATTGATGTGCTAATTGGATTATGCAAGTAGTTTGAATTTGATAGTCAAATGTATACTTCGAATGGTTGAAATGTTGAAATCACGTGTTTAGTTAATGGTATGTAACTTATAAAGAAAAATATATGAAAGTTAAAAGGTGCAGGAATGATTGTTGTGCAAATATTAAAGAGAAAAAGGGAGTGAATTAAAGTTATGAGTTAAAACCTCTCAAAACATGGGCTATTCACGAAAGTCAGTTTATTAAAAAGTGATAATGTGGTGTGATTAAAGGATGTAAATTAAGGTCGAGGGTTGTAGGACCATTCAAGGTCTTAGCTAGAGATGGATTATGAGTTTACATGTTAGGATTCAATTCGAGTTATCAAGAATTCATGATGTAATTGATGGTGGGTATTTTTGAAAATGTTTGGCTAAAGATCAAGAAGTTGTGACGTTAGAATGTGAGCAAATAGATTCGAAGTTGACTTGTGATCGAAATGTGAATGAGAAGATATTAAATCAGAAGATCACCAATCTAAGGAATCGAGATGTGAAAATGGTTTTGGTAAAATGAAAACATATGAAGGGTCGAACATAAACATGAGGGACCGAGAAGGAAATGTAAGAGAAGTATCCGAATTTATTTGTGACCGAGTGACTCCATTGACAGAATCTATATTAAGGGGGAAGAGTTGTTACATCCCAAACTCAAAGTTTAATTTTGAACTATACTTAAGAAAATATGTATTTATTATGGGGAATTGGTAATTGGCAAACTAGTTGGAAAGTACATCGTCATTTGAAGGTAAACTTTTTTTGTGACTAGTTGGATGTTTATAGTTAGGGGTGTCCAAAACTAGATATCTGAATTTTTGGATATGCAATCAGAAATTTCGTATTTGGATGTCGGATCTATCCAAAAATTCATATTTTTAAATTTTTAAAAAAAAATTAAATCAAATATTTAAATATCACAAATACAAATTCATATATCCAAATACTCACAAACTAAATGTATCCGGAATAATTTACTCAAAACGACTAAAAAAGATTAAAACTCTATAATATATACAATATTAGGTAAATAAAAGTATAATATCAAGATAAAGCTAAAAAAATATACATTAGAATAATAATAAACACTCAAAATTATGTAAATAATCAATACTAAATATATATAAAAAAGTTAAAAAAAAAAAAAAATTTTGGATTTTCGGATATCCGAAAATCTGAAATTTACTACCGGAATCCGAAATTTTGGATAGTTTCGGATCGGATTTCGGATTTTTATTTCGGGTGCTCGAATTTGGTTTTTTATGAACACCCCTAGTTTTAGTGATGGAATTGTAAAGTTAGGAATTGGTTTTAAAAGGGATGGAGCAAAATCCAGGCACTGATTATGCCAAGTCTTCATACTAGTTCCAAAACTTGAAATAAAAAGAGGTTTGTTAAAGTTCATTGCTAATTTTTCTCATTGACACATATACGGTTCTTTCATCGTTATATCACTTCTATTTCATCTCTTAACAAACTGAAGTTGGGAAATCAAAATTGGGTTGAAATTGTTGCAAGGGTTGTATTAAGAGTGTTGCAAGAAGTCTTGAAGGTAAGATTTGAGTAGTTCTTGTAATTTTAAGCATTGTCTTGCAAGAATTTTGAGGTTTGAAAAAAATTTGGCAGAGATTTCGAATCAAAACGGTGAGCATTGTCTTGCAAGAATTTTGATTTTGGTGGCAAACATCAACAAAGGTATGCGTGTTTAGGTTTTGAAGTGAATTTGGGTTTATATAAACCCTAGCTTTGATTCTTATGATTCATTGTTGTTTAGAGTCAAAAATTTTCTAAAAGTGGTTTAGACATGATCAAAAAGTGTTTCCAAATCGTTTTCTTGTGTTACATTGAAGGAATATGAGTTTTGACAAAGTTGGGTTGAAAACCTGTAGCTGCACACAAATGTAGTTTAGATCGACTCGACGAATTACTCAACAAGTTGATTACCTCATTCGTCGAGTCAAGGTGTACTGTTGTAAGGAAACATGAGTCATGCATTCATATAATGCCATATTCAGATATAAATGTTATCCAAGTCAAATTCGGATATTTATAAAAACATTACACATATGTAAATGTATAATTATCATTTTTAGTTTGACTCATGTATTCTTGTAATGTTAATGTATACATTTTTAAATAAAATAATATTTTATCATGATCCGTACCTCATGTAACTTTAATATATTTGATACCTACAAGATCATTATTTTATATGTATATATACATATATAGGGTTGTGTTTTGGTAAGAACCGTTATTACCACAAGAACCCTGAAGCGCACAAAATTTTTGACATGAATTTTATTAAAAAAAATTCATTTGAAACTTATATAGAAAATGCACAACATTTTTTGACATGAAATTTATGAAGTTTTTATCATATTTGTGAATTTTATTTATAAAATTTATGTATTTACTATCTAATTCGGGTATTTTAAAGGTTTTTATAGGTTATTACCGAAATCCAACTCTATAATCCATATACATATGATTGTAGTTCAAATTTACATGTTTACAATCTGAAGCAAAGGTGGCGACTGGCGAGTGTGATTAATGAATGAAGCCCACACCATCAACAAATATCTTATTGGGTTTGGGATTTATTTATTATTTATGAAGCAATGTTGTGCTTTGGTTAATTAATTTTATTTACCTAAAAATATGTACACGTTAACTTCAATTAGGTTATAAGTAATTAATTATTTTGTTTTTCTTTTTATCCATGGAAAATAATCATTTTACCATAAAATTTAATTTTACTTTTCATATTCTTAAATTAAATTATAAAACCAAATTTAAGAAACTTGAGCATTCATAGTTGTTAAGATCACGATTAAGATCGATCCTACGATCCCACCAAGTGATTTCATGTAGGATTGTCTTCCAGTAAGATCGGACATAGGATCGTGGGATCGATCATAAGATTGTAGGATCGGTCATTGATCGAATCCTACCTTTTACTCGGTTCGGACCCTTTTAACCAGTTTTATCGTATGATCGTTTACCGATCCGATCCACCTTTTACTAATATCCAATCATCTTATCAATAAGAATAGTTTGTCGAATTATATGATATATAATTTGTTGACTTTTTTTGGATTACCATAGACATTCGAAACATGAATGTAAGTTATTTTCCAATTTAATGTACAGATATTTTTTAGAATTGTTATATAATTAATTTATGATATAAAATTATAAATTATAGCACCTAGAAAAAAAATTAAAAAATAGTAGGTGGTAGGATCCCACGATCCCAATCCGATCATACGATTACAATCTTATTAAGACAAAGATAATTGTATGTAAGATCTCGATCTTACCAACTTTGCAAGCTACCATTGAACATGTAAATTGGCATGTAACAAACCAAGTACTTTGATGTTTGTAATTATGCAAAATTGTGCACATTGTAAGATCTTGGGACACTGTCCTTAAATTATTTTGGATGTCTTATACATGTCAAACGCATTTATCAGTTTTTTTTAACATTCTTTGATTTTTAAGGTATTCTTTGATATTACTATATTAGATATAAAAGTTACTTGTATATGATTCTTGAAAATAACAAGTTCATTTGATACTTATATTTGATTCTTGAATATAGCAAGTTCATTTGTTATGTGTATTTCACTTTTGAATATACCAAGTTCATTTGTTATGTGTATATGATTCTTGAAAATAGCAAGTTTATTTGATACTTGTATTTGATTCTTGAATATAGCAAGTTCATTTCTTATGTGTATTTCATTCTTGAATATAACAAGTTCATTTGTTATGTGTATCTGATTTTTGAAAATAAGTTTATTTGATACTTGTATTTGATTCTTAAATATGGCAAGCTCATTTGTTATGTGTATTTCATTCTTGAATATATCAAGTTTATTTGTTATGTATATTCGAATCTTGAATATAGCAATTTCATATCGTACTTGAATTGTTATGTTATTTAAATTTGATTTTTATAAAAAAAAATGTTACTATTGTTTTGATGGTAAAAACATGTGTTTTGAGAATGAATATGTAAAACTAATAAAAATAACATAATCAAATAATTTATCAAACAAACAGACTTATTGAATTCTCTTATCAGACCTCAGAATCTTATCAGAACCACCTCTCATCAATCAGAAGTAAAATCAGATTTCAGACAATTTAACTCTTATGCTATCAAACAACACCTTATTTCATTTTCTTTTATTAGGTTGACAAGTCAAAATCATTTTTCTATCAACGAGATTCTATAGAAGATCATCTAAGGTGTTATTTGTTTTTTAAGAGGTTAAATGTCTGAAGTTTGAAAATCATGTCTGAAATTAAGAGGAGGTCTTCAAATCTGAAATTAAGAGGAGGTCTTCAAATCTGAAATTAAGAGGCTCTGGGTTTTAATTCAGACTACTCTATTTCTCTTAAAATTCAGAGGAAAATTCAGAGGTTGGAACCTCTTAAGTCTGAATTTAAACAAACAATACAAATTAGGTTTAGATCTGAAATTCAGACCCTCTTAATTGCAAACAAACACAACCTAAATCAAGTTTTCCATTTTTGAAATACTTGAGGCATTTCGGCTAACAATCTATACTATATAAAATAAGAAAACCGCTTGGAGTTTCTGGAACATTTGATGGAAAGAAATCAATGGTCCAGATTAATGACAACTCATAATTATTTATGAAATGTCTCTTATACCCTTAATTAAATCAATAATTATGTCTATGCCATTTTTTTTTAAATTCATTTTCCAAATTTACTACCTTAACTTAATTACATTAAATTTTGATTTTAATTTTTTCATTAATGAATTAATATTTACCTAAAATAAATATGTGTCATTATTATCCATAATAATCATAGTTAAATTCAAATGTAAAAATTTAGATTTAAATGTAGAAGTGTGGTAAATAAAGATAAAATTTTTTGTTAATTATTTTGCTAACAAGATTTAAAATTTAATTGATAAAACTTCAATTGTGAATATAATAAATTTTGATTGTTGATTTTCAGATATTCCATTTTTATATTTTATCAATTTCAAAATATATACACATTCACATAATTGAAGTTTTTTGTTTCTTACATTGATATTTCATATTTAAAGTTAATAAAAATTAGAAAAAATATTTTTATTTTTTAAAGAGGAAGAGGCGCTCTTGAAGTTGAAGATCATATCAACATGTTATCTAATGAAAATCTTTTAGCTTGTGGATAATAAATAAACAAACTGTTTATACTATATATCCAATACTCCAATTAACAAAATAAACTAGTCCGTTTAAACAAACCTAATAATGGTCCAATGCCCTTAATTTTTTTATGTAATGGCTTTGAAGTGAGAGTGAGACAGTGATCGAGAGACAAACAACATTTGAAGACATAGAATGATTCTAGTGTGAGACGTAGTCTGCCAGTGCCGGAGATACTATTGAAGCTCATGGACAAAAGATGGAGACAGTCTCACAGCTAGGGGTGTTTAAAAAATTCCAAAACCGAAAAATCTATATGAAAAACTGAAAAATCTATATGAAAACCAAAAAAAAAACGTTTCGATTTTTAGGTTAACCGAACCATATTTTTCTATTATTTTCGGTTTGGTTAACCGAATCGAAAAAAACCCTCCGGTTTTGATTTCACGATTTTGGTGATGGACGGTTAGCTAAAAAACCGAAAAAAAAATTTAATTTTATATATTTTAACTTTAGGCCTATAAATATTAACATCTATCCCAACAATAATTTAAAATTTTAACTTATTTATTAGTTTACATTAATTTTAAATCCAAAACAACAAAAAACTACACTAGAACATTTTTTTTTATTAAATATTATAAACTAGTTTTCTTTTTTCTATTAGATTTAAAGATAATATTTAATCTTTTAAAAATATTATAGATAATTTGTAGTTTTATTCATCGTTTTTATTATCTTGGACATTTGAAATTTTTAGAAACTATTTGTTGGAGTTTTTTAATTTGAAATTTAATTTATTAATTAAAAATGGTTAATTGGTTAACCGAACCGAAAAAACCGATCAGTTAACCGGTTTTTTCGGTTTAGGTTTAGGTTCACGAATTCCTCGAACCGGTTTCTCCGATTAATCATCCGAAATGCATATTCGATTCGGTTAACCATCCATGAACACCCTTACTCAGAGCCACCGATTCCACATTCTATAACCATTTAACAAGTAATCGGTAATCTTTACCACTCTAACAAAATAAAATATATTAATCGTTTGTATTGGATTAGGGACCCTTATCAACCACGAGGCCATGTATTGCCAACAAGAATGTTAGATGTAAATTAAGGTTTTTTTTAGTGTCTTGCTTTAAAAAAAATTATTGGTTAGAGTATAACGTGTGAAAAAGGACAAAACGTATTGTAAATACCGTGAAAAAAGACAAAAAGAATAATGTTTTAGCTTATTTGCTATTCAATTATTGTTTGTGTTATTTTTAATTAAAAATACCAATTTGTTTATCCGACCTGACCAATCTAATCATTTGAATTTTTGAATTATAAACGCGACGAAAAATTATACGAGTTTTTTTTTTTGAACGTAGGTCCGTCACTAATTGTATTTACTAAAATTTCTATAATAAAATCAGCATGAAATCTAACAATATTTTAACTTTCATTTTTAGCCAACAAATTAACGTTGTCGGCTCAAAATCCCGCGGCGCAGAACTTGCGAATATTGGAAAGTCAATCATTGGACCAAATGTATATTAGCTTTATTCCTTCGTAAACCTAAACTTAAATATATTTCATTTGTTTTAATAATAATTGATATATACTTTATTTAAACTTAAATAGAAGCACATCTATATAATATATATAATAAATATTAATAAAAAATATAATTTGTCATTTGTCATTTTTGCTCGTGATGTCAATGACATCTTCTACTATTATCCAACTTGAAGTTTTTTTAGGAATTGTGTTGTTTTATGAGATTTTTTAAAGGATTTTTAGAAGTTTTTTTTAGTTTTTGTTAAGTTAAATAACTTTTATGGAAACATTTTATGTGTAATGATTTTTACGAAAATATTTTTAAGTTGAAAGACTTTCATGAAAATGTTATTGATAAAATGACTTATTCGAAAAACACCGAAAGATCGATCGATTGACGATTTCTTTTAACGTACTAACAGGCAACCTACTCCATTAGTTAATCATTTTGACTTACTTGACCAATCTTTTTATAACTACAATTTTAACCCATTGACTTGCAAGATCATTTAATTGGCAATTTCTCAAAGTTTGACTATTTAAAATCAACATCCTTTTTATTTTTTAACATCAACCTAATCTAAATTACCATTTCACTTCCATAATTTCCAACGTAATACTTATAGATCATAATTTTCATGAATTATACATTATATCGGAATAATAATGTTGTTGCTGCTTGTTGCTGTTTTCAATGATTCTGCTGCTGCGTCGCTACACCACAATGTCTTACTAACCGTTTACTTGCTTTAATCTCCTACCACCCCTTCCTCCTCATCGTCTTCGTCCATTATCTCGACATCCCTCTAATCTAAAACCAACCCCTTCATGGTCCTCCCTCCAAACCAATTCAAGTATATAATCCGAATCAACGAAATCCATAAGCAAAACCCAAATGGCCTCGTTTTAAAAAGTATAATAACCTAGACGGACTAAGCTTGAAAGTTCATTGCCTCATTGGTATGATATTTACCTTAACATTTATTTTTTTTACAGAAACTATAATCATATTCTATTCATGGGTTTTTTACGAGGATTTAAATTTAAGAAGCAACATAATAAAGAGAATCAATAGAATCAATCAAGATCGGATCAATAATTTGCATAATGTTAAACCCATTTTCTGAAAGTGAGAATTTAACTTCATTTTGGAACAATCTAACAATAACATCCACATTTTATGCTCAAAATGAGAGTAAAACATAGAGAAATTGTTTTTGATATTTAATTATAAATTTTGAAAATGAAAATGAAAATTTATTTTATTTTAAAAAATATGTAAATGAACATATTTTCGTAAAACCCTTTTCTTCGTCAAAAACAAAACCCGAAAACACACTAGTTTTCGTCAACTGAACGCACCCTTAATATTCATATGATTTTTAAAGAAAAACGTCGTACACACACAAATATATCATTTTGGAGGGAAATCAGTGGTAAAATTTGATCATCGTAATTTCTTTAAGTTACTATTTACTAGCATGTTTTTTCCTTTATCTCAGCCTATTTCATTTGAACTTCAAAACTCTCTCTGGACTATGTATTGTGATAAATAAATGATAATAAAATATAAAAGATATAATGTCATTGATATAAAATAAAATGTCCGTAATTGATATCATTAAAAGTAAAAAAAAAAAAAAAAAAAAAAAAAGCCCAGATGCGTACCTAGGTGGCGCAGCATCCCTTCGAGTTGCTTGCCACCCCTTTTCTCCTTTCTCCCTCCTCCGGTCGCCTCGTTACCTTTTTTGCTTTCTCACATTGACTTCTCAACTATTTATTTATAATTTTATACTCTTTAAAAAGGCTACTTCTTCTAGTCTTTATCTTGAATCTTTCTTATTGTCTTTCCCTTTCATCTTGATATCAACTCTGACATTAACAAAGCATCGGGCGGGATGAGATTGGTCGAGTCGTCTCAGTTGGAGATGGGATTGCACGTGTTTATGGGTTGAACGAGATTCAAGCTGGGGAAATGGTTGAATTTGCCAGCGGTGTGAAAGGAATAGCCTTGAATCTTGAGAATGAGAATGTAGGGATTGTTGTCTTTGGTAGTGATACTGCTATTAAAGAAGGTAAGTACTACGGCCTATAAGAAATATCGAAAAAAGGCTTTCTTTTAGGCGCTTCCTCTCCTTTCAGTCGAGCTTGGCTACATGGACAAAATAGTTGGTTATGCCAAGAAATTTTGAAGTTTCTTGATCTAATCAACTATGTCTTCTAGTCTGTTTGGAAGGAGAACTCATTTTCATTTCATCTTGTGACTCTAAGCTCATTCAAGTGGGAGCGGAGGACACGTCAATAGCCAAATGCTTGCCAATAAAATCATGAGGCAAGGCCCCCTATTAAGTGCTCGACGGTCTCCCCGAACCGTTATACCCCAAGCCACGGCGAAACAGCCCAAGCGCAAGCAAGCTTGGCCGCCCATCCGTTAAGTTCTTCCTTCTAATATATTATTAAAAATCGATAATAAAAAAAGTAACACATCCTCACATGACCTATCAACCGATCCAAGGATAATATGGAAAACCTAATTATATAAATGTTGTGGGATATGATTTATGGATCTTTATCGTAGATTGTATATACTTGACATTAGGCTGAACTTTGAATATTATAAAGAAAGATAAACATAAAATGAAAACAAATGTTATATATATATATATATATATATATATATATATATATATATATATATATATATATATATATATATATATATATATATATATATATATATATATATATATATTTGGGTTCAAATGAGTACCACTAGTTTTGCGGAGTACCGGAGGTACCACGCTTATAATTATTTTTTTGAAATTTTTTTTCATAATCATGTTTAAATTAATAATACAAGACTACTTGCAAAAATCACACATAAACACACACTAGAACTATGTGAAATGTGTGTGTTCACATAAACTGCACTGTTGTGAACGTGTGTTCACAACTAAGCATGTTCACATGAATTTTTTCACATACATGACTTTTAAGATGATAGAAAGTGTAAATGTATATAATTTTTTACGAATAGCCTTACATTATTTGTATCTAAATGAATATAAAAAAAAGTTCAAAAAAAAAAAAACTTTTTTTCGGAGCAAGTTCACATCTGAAACCCATGTGTTCACAGGTACTCACGGTACTCTGCATTTTTTAGGTACTCACACGAACCATATTTTATATATATATATATATATATATATATATATATATATATATATATATATAATCAGGTTCATCAGCGTACGTATGAGATTCCCGCGTACCCAGCGTACCCTAATGTGAATGATCATTCACATATATTTTTTTTTAATAGATATGTATAAAACAATATTATAAGACTTTTTTTCAAAAGGAGCAACATCATAAATTTTGTGAATGGTAAAAAAAGATCATGTGAATGGTCATTCACACCATTCACATTGTGTGAAATGACCATTCACACGGATGACCATTCACATAAATATGCATTGAGCATTCACATAATTTTTAAGGACACAGAAAGTGTAAATGTATGTGAAATTCATATATCATGTGTATAACATTAAATTAAACATGATTATATATATATATATATATATATATATATATATATATATATATATATATATATATATATATATATATATATATATATATATATATGGGTTCAAATGAGTACCACTAGTTTTGCGGAAGGTACCTCGCTTAAAATCATTTTTTTTAAATTTTTTTTATAATCATGTTTAAATTAATAATACAAGACTACTTGCAAAAACTCACACATAAACACACACTAGAACTATGTGAAACATGTGTGTTCACATGAACTGTACTGTACATGAATTTTTTCACGTTCACATGACTTTTAAGATGATAGAAACTGTACATGAATTTTTTCACGTTCACATGACTTTTAGATACTCACACGAACCATATATATATATATATATATATACATATATATATATATATATATATATATATATATATATATATATATAATCAGGTTCATCAGCGTACCTATAAGATTCCAGCGTACCCAGCGTACCTTAATGTGAATGATCATTCACATATATTTTTTTTGAATAGACATGTATAAGACAACATTATAAGACTTTTTTTCAAAAAAAGCAATATCATAAATCTTGTGAATGGTAAAAAAAGATCATGTGAATGGTCATTCACACCATTCACATGATATGAAATGATCATTCACATGGATGACCATTCACATAATATGCATTGAGCATTCACATAATTTTTAAGGACACAGAAAGTGTGAATGTATGTGAAATTCATATATCATGCGTATGACATTAAATTAAACATGATTATGAGAAAAAAATTTTAAAAAAAGATTTTTAAGGTTGGTACCTTCGAGTGCACTTGATTTCGAGAGATACCTTTTTGAACCTGAATATATATATATATATATATATATATATATATATATATATATATATATATATATATATATATATATAATAGAACACCAAATGTCACGTTTTACCACCACGTTTCACCGGAATTGATAAATACAGCTTATTATTATAAAAGTTTAAAAATTATTATAATTTTTGATTTTTGAAAAGATAAATACATTCTATTATTTTCTTATCCATAAATAATAAAAGAAAAATAATAATTTTATTTTTAAAAAGATAAATGCACTGTAATATTTTTTTAATCTATTATATAAAAATAAAAGATAAATACAATTTATTATTTTTTAAAAAGTAAATACATTTTGTTTTTAATTTTAATTTATGAATAATATAAGATACATACAGTTATTATCTTTAAAAATATAAATACACATTATTGTTTTAATCTATAAGTATTGTGTCATATATAAACTAAAATATCAAATTGTATTAGTTAAAATATACTAAATAAAAATAAAAAGTTTAAACAAATCATAAAAAAAGCTACTATTTATATTAATTTTAAAAAATAATAGTAATGCTAAATAATAATATTATTCTTATATTATGTTAAATAATTAATAGTTGTATTGTATATATTTTATATAAATAAATTATATTAAAAGTGTCCATTTAATAAGTCGGTCAAAAACTAATATTTAGACAAATAAACATAAGAATGAATGATGTATCATTAAAAAAATATATGATAAATATGGTATGGGAAAAATAAAAAAAGAAGTCATTTAAAAACGAATAACTTTTATTCTACTGGGGGCCCATTATGGCTCTTGGACATGAATGATTATATAAGCCCATTGGGATTGAAGTACAAGGGCTATGTTAATATTAATAAAAAAAAAAATGAAAATGCGGCGAAAAACCATCCGGTTAGTTTCATATCAAAAATATGTTATCATTAAAAAATTCGCTTTACAAGAAAAGAAAATATTTTACGATTCCAAAAACATTAAAAGAGTCATTTAAAATTGAATTCAACTTGGGTGACGCTCGGTCGTCGGTGGGCCTGTGACTGTTAGTTGGGCTTGATTAGTTATAGGCACGGCCCATTTCAATTACAGAAAAAAGGGGTTATATTAAAAAATAAAAATAAAAATAAAAATAAAAATACAAAATGCGGTGATCGTGGATCGAACACGTGATCTTCAGTCTGACGCTCTCCCAACTGAGCTATCCCCGCTTTGCAGGTGGATTGAATCTGGATATTTACCAGATTGGTCATTGGTGCACAATCAACGAAAACCTTCAAAAAAGTTGTTCTAAATAACTTGAAAAAGGTGGATTGAATCTGCAGATATTACCTCGCAATGATTGAGATAGCGAAATCATCAGGCGATTGGATCCTTTTGATGTTTTGGTGTTATGTTGTAAACTGCAGATATTACCTCGCAATGGTTACACTGAAGAGACCTTCAAGAAGAAGCTCCTGACTCGGTCCTTGAGTTGAATCGGACTGAAATTAATATAGATTTTAACATGCTATTTGTTATATGGAATATTGTTTTTTGGCATGCAGTAACAAGCATGAAAATGGAATGAAAAAACATGTTTTTGGTATTGTAGATGAATAGAATCTACTTTTTCAAGAAAACACAGTTTTGTAAATATATTTATTTTCATTTTATTTTATAAAACAGTTGAAAATTTTTCATTTTTTAAGTGGTTAGCATCTTTTTGTTAAACATGCTATGTTAAATTGTATTTAAGTGTCATTTTTAAGGATTAAGTATCATTTTTACCATCTAACTTTAAGATTTTTTTCGTTTTAGTTATTAATTTATTTTTCGACCCGATTTAGTCACTAAGCTATTTTTGTATATTCATTTTAGCTAAATAGTTTTTTTACTGATTTGACCACTAAACTATCATATTTTGGATCGATTTAATCATTAGTGGCTAAATCAGAACAAAAAATAGTTTAATGATTAAATTGGACAAATATGAAATGTGGATGGTCAAAATTACACTGGGGGTGTTTGGTACAGAGAAATGGGAGTAGAGAAATTGAAATCAAACCATTTCTCTTGTTTGTTTAGGTCTGAGAAATGAAAATTAAGAAATAAAACATTTCCAATTCTCTATTTTTGTTTCTCTCCCGTGTAGTGGGAAATGGGGAGAAAATAAATATCATTTCTCATCAAAAAAAAAAAAAAAAAAGCGAATACTTCCATGTAGGGGTAAACATGGAGCAGTTTGGATCGGTTTATGGCAAAAACCGAAATCCAAACCAAAATATCGGTTTTTAAGATTAACAGTCCAAACGGTTTGGTTTTAAACGGTTTGGTTTTTTCGGTTTCGGTTTGGATTTCGGTTTTTCTGGATTTTTTTTTTTTTTTACCGAAATCCATTTTTTGATTTGTGAAAATTATTTTTTCTTTGACAAAATATGAAATTTTTAACAACATTCAATACAAAATAAAATTTATTAGCATTTGAGTATTAAAAATTTATAATTGGAATATACTAATTTAATTTTATATGTATTTAAAAAAATATTATTTTATAATATATCACATGTAATACATGGGCAAATAACTAGTAATCATTTAATCAAACATAAAAAAGACTTAATATCCCACTAATTCCAGAAATTATTTGACAATAGAAATGTAAAATACCAAAAAAGTACAATAATTATTCGACATTCGGTGTTCCATTGATCAATTTCATTCTCGATTTCCCCCAAGATGCAAAAGTCTACACTTTCCCAGTTCTCATTCTACCAGTTAGTCTACCCCAGACATTAAATTCTAACTACCCCAGGCATTAAAATTTAAAATTTAAACAACCTAATTTAATAATTAATGAGGGTTAGGTATTTAATAAATATAAATTTTCTAATATAGTATATATAAAATCGGTTCGGTTTGGATTTTTTTTCCAGTTTTTTAAAGGTTAAAACCTAAACCAAACCGAAACTTTCGGTTTCTTAAAATCGAGAGTCCAGACCAGTCCAAAATCCAAACGGTATGGTTTTTTGGTTTGGATTTTCTGATATTTTTTTTTGTTTCGGTTTAGATTTTGGTTTTTCTGCAAACCCCTACTTCCATGACACTTCTCTAACCCGCGCCCTCCCCCCAAACCATGTTGTCATCCCTCATTTGCAAAAAAACCATGTTTGTGGTTCTCTCTGGAAGCCTAGCCGGCGACCCTCCTTGCCAAACCCTCGACCGGCGCTGCTACTCTCCAGACGACGACACCCTTCCCAAACCCTAGCCGGCGACCGCCCTTCCAGTGGTGTCGACGGCATTCCGTCTAGAAACTCTATCGGCGACGTCGATCTCTCTTTCTTTCCTCCAGCATCTCCAGCAACGGCGACATGCGATCTCTTTCTCTCATTCAGATCGTTCAAGATCTCTCAACTATTTGTCTTTTGGTTTCATATTACGTTAAATCCCTATCTTCAGATCATGTTTCAAGGTTCAAACCCCAGATTATGTTCAAAACTTTATGCTTCATTTGAAAGCTTTCAGATTATATTATAGTTTCATATTTGCATTCAAAATTTATTGTTTAATTTTTCTAATCTCATGTTTATGTTGTGGCTTCAAAAAGTGTTGTTGTTTATACATAAATATATCAGATAATGATTGACAGGTGATAGATTTTAGTTGTAATCTAAGAAGGATCAGGGTTGTAAACTTCATCTCAATGCTTGATTATGGAGCTTTAATCGACTCCTTTTTTCTAATTTTCTATTACGTGTTTAATAATTCTAGGCAATGCATTCATATTCCATCTAGGCAATGCATTCAACCCATTCCATCTTTGTTTATACTAATTGTGTATATTGTTCTTGGCTTTAGATTGAAGTAGACACCGTTGATAGAACTGGTACTTTATTGGGTTCTTTATGGGACTCAAAAACTAACGTCGCTATCATTCTTCTTGAAGCCTGTCTTGCAAGGCTTTAGACTTCCTTCGGCACTGATCGGATTCCTAATGCCCCCACCATCTTGCTCAGGCTGATTCATCAAAGGCAAGAAGCTTGATTTACATCAAAATATCAGATTCGTTGAATTGCTTCTAAAAGAAAATTGTGTTGCATAAATTTTTGATATATAGACTTATTAATAAAGTGCTTTTCCCCCAAAGTGTTCAAAGTCGCTACAAATTTGATCATTATAACAGAAGTGAATCATTTGATGATGTAATTCAAGCTGTTGATGAAGCATTGGTTTTATGAGATTTATTTTGCATGTATGTAAGCTTGCAATTGTTATATGATATCATCTACTCACCTAATGACTGTTACTATCTCCTTGTCCTTGCACTCCAAATTAAATGATCCTATTATTTTTTTATTTAATTTGGGCTAGAGGCTTGTTGCAGTTGTTTAATTCTTAGAATATTAATCACCGTCTTTATAGATCTGTATGATGCCCATCATTAGACCCTTGAAAAAATGACTAAAACCAAGAACGTTTCTTGGTTTTTATGTGTATGAACTTTTAGAGCAAACTTAGTATTATTATATATGTCAAAACTTCTGCCAAATGAATCTATTTTGCTTTAAAACATTCAATACTAACTAACACCTCCATTTGTACATGCCCCAATGTGAGTTTTCCAAGAAAAAGCTGGTCGCTCAACATGTTTGCAATTTGATTTCTCGCATTCAATTTCTATAACAATTATAAAATCATGCATACACATGTAGCTCTGCACATCGTATCTTGGTTTTAAGATCATCAAATGACATACACGCGCTATGTGTGTGACCCAATATTTTCGTTGCATCCCCAACAATACTGCTAGTGTGCTATGTTATGGCCACAGTTCTAATGTACCGGTCATGTTGGGCATAGTAAATGATTTGCCCAGTTAAATATATTTGTTTTAAAAAATTTATCTTTTGATTTTGCAGGAGAGTACTTCGAGTAACCAAGCTACAGGACCTGCCTATGTTTAAACTAGTATACGACAACGTCAAACATAGTCTAGAATTGGTCTTTATGTGGATTTTAGTGGGTCAATTATTACTTTTTTCATAACTCATGCTCTCACTTACAAATGGCTTGTCAGGGTGTTTACGAAGAACAATCAATACAAGAAAAGCCCAAATGACGTCATCATGGTTTAACTCAGCAGAAAAGGCAAAAGATCAAAGAAGCATTTGAACTATATGATATAGATTCTACGGGATAATAACATACTATTTATCTTTCTTTGTTTAACAAATTGAATGACTTTGTTTTGGTTTAGATCAAATTGTAGTATTTTGTCTTGGTTTGAATTAAATTGTAGTACTTTATTTAATATTTTTTGAGTAATTTATGTTGGTAAATATTTTTGTTTGATCAATGAAATGTTTAATTATTACAAAATATTATTATGATTACAAATAAGAAAATGTTTAATTATATAACTCTCTGTTGAATTTTCTGTTGTACCAAACAAGAGAAATGATTCTCTGTTACAATTCTCTGCTGAATTCTTTATTCTACCAAACATGTGAATCAATTCTCTTTCACCAGACCAATTCTCTTTCTCAGCAATTCCATTCTCTGTTGTCATTTCTCTGTATTTTCATTCTCTGTACCAAACGCACCCTTAACTCCTTTTTTTAATGGTTTGTGTATTTAAATCCCTCTCTATAGGATAGACAAGCCATTTGTCCAAAATATGAATTGATATATATTATCTTAATACTTAAAATATATTGAAAAAAAATTGATGTGACTTCATAAACATAGAATGAAGTTCATTTAGCACACATAGAAGTTCATCTGCTCACTCTTTTACAAACACCATCTTACTTGAATTATTATATTTTTGTATCGTATCAAATTTACGAGCTTGTGTTGTTGTATTTTTGTATTAGTACTGTATTTATCCTTATCATTAAAAAAATTTGTTTTACCAGAAAAGAAAATCTTACGATTCTAAAAACATTAAAAGATTCATTTAAAATGGAATACAACTTTGGTGATGCTCGGTCGTCGGTGGGCCTGTGACTGTTAGTTGGGCTTGATTAGTTATAGGCACGGCCCATTTCAATTACAGGAAAAAAAAAATGGAAAAAGTGGCTATATTAATAATAAAAATTAAAAATAAATTATAAAGAATGCGGTGAACGTGGATCGAACACGTGACCTTCAGATCTTCAGTCTGACGCTCTCCCAACTGAGCTATCCCCGCTTTACATTTCGATATTGTTTTCCTTGTTTTAATAATTTCTGTTATTTTTAAGATAAAACTTATGTAGTTTAGGGTTTATTATGAAAAAAAACCAACATGTTTTCACGTCTTTTACGTTTTCGTCCCTCCATGTTATTTTTTCTATAAAAAACCTCAAAATAATTTTTTTCTTTTTGATTAGTGAAATTTGGACATTAGACCCCGGTTATAATTTGTGGACCGGGTTTTTAAATACTAAAAAATCGGGTTCCAATGTCCAAATTTCAGTAAATCAAAAAGAAAAAATAACTTGAGGACTTTTATGAAAAAAATAACATTGAGGAACGAAAATGAAACAAACATAAAAACATGTTGGTTTTTTTCATAATAAACCTTTTATATTATTGTTATTATTATTTATATTTTATTTCACCATTAAGTTTTTTGCAATTTTGAAGTCCAACTTTTCTCAAATATAAATAATCTCTAACTTTTATAGCCAATAATAAAAAGAAATTATTTAACTATTGTTTGTAAATGAAACAAAACTATTATATGTTTGTAATTTTACTGTTGGGATTAATCGTCCTTATTTTTTCTCATTATAGTTCTTATGATTTTTTTGTTTCATTAGTTTAAAATACGATGATATGGTTAAACTTCTAGATTAATTATGATGTAATTATATTATTTAAACTTAAAGCATCACATTAGTACAACGATCGATTTGAAATCTGGTTAATCCGATTTATAAAACATTGTTTTCAGTATTCGAATCAAAAGAACAAGGCAACCATCTGTTCATGGGATGAGTTGTCGTCAAAACGATGGCTAAGCTTTGGGTTCTCAAATACATACGATCGAGTAGTTTGGAAAACAATGTCGATTAATATAAAATGAACAAAGACGAAAGTAATTCCGAGTTAACATTGTTGTGTTGCAGGCATCAGATTCTTTTGTATGGTTTAAGTTATGATTTATGCTTTTGTTCTCTTCTTTCCTTTGTCCTAACCATCCTTTACATACAAACTCTATTTTATATATATATATAAATATAAATATATATAAATTATTATATTATTAAATATTAATTATGTTAACTGAATTTGAAATTCAAAAAAAGGTGAAAGTTGTATGTGTGAGGTGTGAGGTGTGAGGGGTGGGTTGGATGATGATGGATGAGTGAGTTTTAAAATAATAAAAAGTGAATTGTAAAAGCTAAAAGCGTTTTGAGTGTGGATTTGTTTACAAATGATTGGCATTTGCTTGCCGGTTAAACTTTCAATTTTACAAATGATTAATTTCAGTTTGTTGGTTTTCTTTCGGGTGGCAATTTCTACTCAATGGCCGAACAGTTGAATTGACTCATTAATTTTCTTATTCATTAAATGAAATTTGTTATCACATTTATTACATGAAAGGACTCAACTTTTATAGATATATAGATTATAACTTGTATTTCAATATAATCACTTAAATCGTATTTAGAAAATAAATTTAATCACCAAATTAAAAACAAAAAAATCTTCAAATTGATTAGTTGGTTAAATAATGTAAGAGTTTATTATAACTATTATGTTTATGGAATAGTTAAGACATCATTTTTTTTTATTATATTCATTTATTACTAATGAATGATTAAAATTGAATCACATAGTTAATACCATTATTTATTTCATTGGACTCAAGTTTTATACACATAAATAATTTGTTTCATGGAGTCAACTATTATACATTAATTTTAACTTGTATTTCAATATAATCACTTAAATCGTATTTAGAAAATAAATTTAATCACCAAATTAAAAACAAAAAAATCTTCAAATTGATTAGTTGGTTAAATAAAGTAAGAGTTTATTATAACTATTATGTTTATGGAATAGTTAAGACATCATTTTTAATATTATATTCATTTATTACTAATGAATGATTACCATCATCTTTTAGTTTAGAAAAATTAAAATTGAATCACATAGTTAATACCCTTATTTATTTCATGGGACTCAACTTATATATATATATATATATATATATATATATATATATATATATATATATATATATATATATATATATATATATATATATATATATATATATATATATATATATATATCAACAAGTTTAATGACATGTAATGTAAGGGAATGAATCTATCTATTTTATTAAAAGAGTAAATAGATGTAACTTGACACCTAACTAGAATGTCAATTGGCGTAACCTAACAAACGACACGTGTAATAATCTACAATACCTATGTTAAAATATAATTAAATTAACTTAGAAAAAAAAAAAGTCCGACTATTATCTCGAATTTCTGTTTTAAATTTGAGCCCGCATCTTATGTTTTTCCTTAGCTTCTTATCCAAGCTATTTAAAAATATAAACTAAATGATTAAATCAATTTAGAAAAGAAAAGTTTGACTCTTTACCGGATTTCTATAACTTTTTCTTTCTTTATTATTATTTAATTCTTAGTTAAGTATTTTTGCCTTTAGTTACGTGCTATATATATTTTCAATAATCTTTTTAGCGGTAAAATATTGCTATTTTAAATAATTTTGAAAATATCAATTATTTAACAATCCTGTGTAGTACATGAATAATAAACTTGTGAATAGTAAACTAATATCATCGTATTAAGAAAATGTTTTTATTTTTTTTGAATTCAAGTCAACTTATATATATTAGGGCCTAATCCAAAACCTTAGTTGTGATTTTAATGTCTAAACTTTGTTTTTTTATTATACATCTGAAGTATGAGTGACAGTTTCAACTCAACGGGTCATACAGACGGAATGTTTAAAATGATCCATTGTAAAAAGTTAAGCTAGAACATAATTTTTTTTAGAAAATAAAATAATAGAAAATGATGTATTAAACAAATTGTTTTTGTTTTTAAAAGTTCAAAATTATGTTAAACTTTTGTCTTTTGTTAGTCGACCCGGTTGCTTAAATGGATTAGAATTATTACTCCTAATCTGAAACATAGGATAAAAAGATTAAACGAGAAAATCACCGCAATTGTATGTTATGGACCAAAACCATGAAAATAAAACGTAATTGACTATATGTGTAAAATGATATAACAAACATTTGCTAATAATGTTAATCTCTTAAATTAATAGTATAAAATATTATATTGATCTATTATTCATCAGCAACATATAATATTTATAATTAGTTAACCTCCTATTTTTCGTCGTACTTTTATTAGTAATAATAATTTATAATTTATAAATAAAATTATAAATAAGATATAAATAGATTAAATATAAATAAGAGTAAAGGACATTTTTGGTCCTTGGGGTTTGATGGTTTACCCGGATTCAGTCCTTTAACCATAATAAGGTCAAATTTCATCCCTATTTTGCTAATTTTGTGCCCTTTTAGTCCCTCGTCCGTTAAACTTAACGACACAACCGTTAAATTTGTAAGAATGACATTTTTACCCTTTCTATTGAGACGCTTTTAGTCCCTATGGTTTTATTATTTACCCATTTATAGTCCAACATTTATTTTATTTTATTTTATCTTTATAATTATATTATTTATAGATATACTTAATTCATTATAAACACACTTATTTTATTTATAAATATAGTTATGTTTTAATATTTTATTTACATTTACTATTGTTCGTATTTTATTTAAAATTTAACTTTTATTTTAATTTAAATATATATTTCTTTACTAATTTATTTAAAGTTCATCTTCTTTATTAATTTTAATTTTTATAATATTATTGTTGACATTTATATATGTAATTTTGTTAGTTGTGTTTAAGTAAATATAATATCGTCGATATTTTTCCTCTCCAAAGTCACTATTTCTTCAAGTATCTTCCAACCTAATCAATTATCAACACATAAATTATATTATATGTGTTGGATATATATATATATATATATATATATATATATATATATATATATATATATATATATATATATATATATCTTCAAGTGAGTACTACCTACTACACAGCGCACCCAAATGTATCACTCGTAAAATTATTTTTTTGAAATTTTTTTTCACAAACATATTTTAATTAATATTACACAGATAATATGTGAATTTCACGCAAATTCGAACACTCTAAGTGCATGAAATCACGCACCACATATATGCAAAATTATGTAAGTGTGCGTTCACATCATTTTTAGGAGCTAGAAGATGTGAATGTATGTGAAATTTACATATAATCTTCATAATGTTAATTAAAACATGTTTCTGAAATAAAAAATTAAAAAAAAAGTTTTTTAAAGGTGGTAGCTTCTGGTGCGCTGTATAAGTAGTGGTACTTCTTCGAACCATATTATATATATATATATATATATATATATATATATATATATATATATATATATATATATATATATATATATATATATATATATATATATATATATATATGTCTGTGTGTGTGCGTGTGTAAAATATTTTCAAGTATCTTCCAATGTTATTATTTCTTCAAGTATTTTCACATATGTATATAATTTATGTGTCGATAATTGATTAGGTTGGAAGATATTTGAAGAAATAGTGACTTTGGAGAGGAAAAATATCGAGGATATTATATCTACTTAAACACAACTAACAAAATTACATATATAAATGTCAACAATAATATTATAAAAATTAAAATTAATAAAGAAGATGAACTTTAAATAAATTAGTATAGAAAATATATAATTTTAATTAAAATAAAAGTTAAATTTTAAATAAAATACGAACAATAGTAAATGTAAATAAAATATTAAAACATAACTATATTTATAAGTAAAATAAGTGTGTTTATAATAATTAAGTATATCTATAAATAATATAATTATAAAGATAAAATAAAATAAATGTTGGACTATAAATGGGTAAATAATAAAACCATAGGGACTAAAAGCGTCTCAATGAAAAGGGTAAAAATGTCATTCTTACAAATTTAACGGTTGTGTCGTTAAGTTTAACGGACGAGGGACTAAAAGGGCACAAAATTAGCAAAATAGGGATGAAATTTGACCTTATTATGGTTAAGGGACTGAATTCGGGTAAACCATCAAACCACAAGGACCAAAAATGTCCTTTACTCTATAAATAATATTGAATGTTTATTACATTGAATTTATAAATAGTTTATTTCTTAAACTAATAAATGTTTTAGTTCAAGTAAAGGAATTTAATATGTAAAATGTGATAAATTTATAAGTATAACGACAATTATATAGAAGTTTTAGCCATGAAACATTTGTATTTTTATTCTATTTAGATATACAATCTCATTATTTGTGCAATTGTCCCAATTAAAATACAACAATAAATTCAATCTTAAATAAAACTCGAATATAATGAATCGAACTTGCCTTCATGATGAAAGAAGATCGAAAACAATTAACATAGAAGTCTTTTGTTGTCTTGAAAATAAGACATATATGTTTTCTAATAAGTTTCTTAAAAATTAAAATAATCTAAAATAAATAAACAATAATTTGTGTAGACGTTAAATTTGTATTTCTTTATAATCATTATAAGTGATAATTCTCCTTGGTTAATCTATGATTTCATTCATGAATCTTCCCTTTGTGGAGAAAGACAGATCATTCATAC
Source organism: Centrapalus pauciflorus (assembly GCA_020465985.1). Lineage (NCBI taxonomy): Eukaryota > Viridiplantae > Streptophyta > Magnoliopsida > Asterales > Asteraceae > Centrapalus > Centrapalus pauciflorus. The sequence continues at coordinate 482,671 of JAANYP010001490.1, forward strand.
TAATAGCAGTCAATCAAGAACTATCAGGAATCAGGGGCAGATTCAGAAATTTTTGTTATCGGTGTCATTTTTTTAGAGTAAGTTTAATACTTAAAATTTTGAAATATTTTCTAAAATGGATCGGGTCATCAAAACGGGTTGCCAATACAAACTTAACATATAACAATATTTTTTACTTAAAAAAGTATATAGTACAATACTATTAAAAACTTAAAACCAATAAGTATCGTAAATCTTAAAGTTTAACAGTTGTTGCATTCGAGTCTTCATTTATTGAAGTCTTAAAGTTTTACAATTGTTGTCTTTGTAGTTGTCACTCTAAAAATATCCTAGGTGTCACTCGAGTTTTTCATACATACGTTCCTCAATATTTTGAAAATTTATCGGTGTCAAGTGACACCCCACTTAACAAACTAGATCCGCCCATGTCAGGAATGTTTTTACATTATGTATGTCTTTTTTGCTGATTCGGTCAGAAAGAAAACCATGACATTGATGGAGGGATCTTTTCTCCATTTCATTTCAAAGAAGAATGCCTCATAAGCAATAAAGAGAAATATTTGTTTCCGTCCTTTAATTAAAAAGTCAAAACCAATAATCAATAGATTTGCCTCGGATTTTTATTCAACGAACCATCTATCATTGTTTTGCATTGTAAAGAAATGGAGAAGATTCACATGATGAACAATGTTATGTGCAATACAAACAATAACAATATTAAAACGTTCAAAATCGAATTTGGAGGAAGCTGTGAAATGTGAACTTCGTAGATCCAACACAACACGAAGCAATGTGAAATTGAAAACATGAGATTGGATGTCTTAACGAAATCCAAATATAGGATTTATTATGAAAAAAATCAACATTATTTTTACGTTTTCGTCCCTCAATGTTATTTTTTTTTATTAAAAATCCTTAAGTTAATTTTTTCCTTTTGGTTTATTGAAATTTGAACATTGGAACCCGATTAAAATCAGTAAACCGGGTTCTAATGTTCAAATTTTATTAAACTAAAAAGAAAAAAATTAACTCTAGTACTTTTATGAGAAAAAAATAGCATGAAAATAAAAAAAAAGGTAAAAAAACATGTTGTTTTTTTTCATAATAAACCCTACAAACTATCATATTTCTACTCCTAAACTAATGCTTTGCCCCAAGATTTAATTTAGCCACATAAATTTCAACTTGCTTTCGACGGAAATGAACCCGTAACCTCTCACTTACATATTCACACTCTTACCAAATGGGCTAAACGCCTAAACCCCATTGGTAGGCATTTTTACATGAAGCTTCTTCTAGATTTGTATCCTTCTCGTTTGCTTCATTTCAACGTCTTAGTTGACCACCATAAATAATCTTCAACAAGTCAACTTTATAATTTCCCATTTTTTTCTCTCACCAATATAAAATAAAAATTAAATAAAGTAAGCTTATTCATTTTATTTGTTTTATATAAAAGATTAATCAGTAAAAAAATTATTGCAAAAATTTATTATTTTAAATGATTTTTTCATTAACTTACATCAGTATTAAAACATCAATAACGATAATACATCTTTATGTATCGTAGACATGTCATGTAATTGTAAATATATCATTAAAATAACATGTTTTTTATTAATATTTTTATCTTTTACAAACATAATTATACTACATTTAAAAATTATTAATTGGATTCACCTATAAAGAATTAATTTTGAAAGTTCAATATTAAAAAATAACACATTTATTATTGTGACCGCTTACAATAATAAGATATAAACCTTTTAAGTTAGTAAGTACTCAATAGTTTATTTAAAAATTTTATATTAAAGAACATCAAAAATAACAATGCTCATGTAGGAGTTTTTGATACGATGAAATAACTAGGTCAATATCTGTAAATTACATGTGTTCCTTAATAATCATTTAAAATTAAAAATTTATAATATATAAAAAGCAATAATAAATCAGAGTTTATATAATTTTGATTAATTAATTATTAAATTAGTTAAGTTAAATTTTAGTAGAGTGGATTTCATTTAATTTAAATTTAAATTAGATTTTAGTAAATAAAAAAAATTAACGGTAAACCATTTTACTCATACTCCTAATCCTAATCTAGGCCTATACCCCAATTGGAACCTCGGAATTTATATTCACCACCTAATTGGCAACAGGGGCGGACCTAGTAAAGAATAAGGGGTGTCACTCGACAACGATAAATTTTAAAAATACTGATGTACGTTTATATCAAAAACTCTAGTGACACCTAAGATTTTTTTTTGAGTGACACCTACAAAGACAACAATTGTAAAACTTTAAGGGGGTGTTTGATAGCCACTTATCAGGCTCTTATCAGAGGTAAACTCTTATTCGGTAAGAGGAAATACTGATAAGTGCGTTTGATATGCAGAAGACATAAGAGTCAAAATTCTCTTATCATTTCTTATCAGGATAAGACTTTGATATGCTTCTTATCACCACTTATCACACCAAAAAAATACACGTCTCTCCCACCCCACCCCACCCACCCACCCTTCCTTCCCTTTACCCCATACCTTACCTCACCCACCCTACCCCTACCCTACCCTAACCTAAACCCCCTACCCCTACCTTACCCCACCCCACCCTCAACATACCCTACCCTCAATTACCTGAAAGTGTATCCGAAGGCACACTTGCCTTAATTACCTGAAAATACATACTAAAATACGTCAACAAAAATTGTTGGTGAGTTCATAGGTTTACGTGAAAAGACCAGTTGTTTGGACATTATCAGATGAGTTGAATTTATAAAATCATAAATTCCATGAGATGTATTACATAAACCATCATGTCACCGAAGCTTAATTAGAATGAGATTGCCCCGAGCAGTATTCCCATACGTAATACCGTGTGTTGAATATATATGCACCCGCAGTTAGCTAAACCACTAACCCGAGTGGGGGACATGACTCCCAATAGATCTATCCACAATATATTCGTGCTTGCAAACAAAGGCAACTAACGATTTCATGATATAAGGGCGGAAATCACATATGTAATACATAATAGAATCGAGAAGTTTTTGTGTCCATATAAAAACGAAGCATGTATTTCATCCCAAAACATAGTAATGTGAAAATGGGACTATGAAGACTCACCTTGTTGATTTTTGATGATGTTTTTGGATCTGAGTTGAACACTTGTTTGAATGGTTGAGACTCGTCCTAATATTTTTACGAGTTCGGGTCAATATCATCATAATTCGTGTTTGAATATTTTATGTACTTGGGGGTGATGTATAAATAATTTCGTAGGATTTTATATGTGAATATCGATTTATAGATATTTATTTCTAAAAATAATTTGCTGCATGCATGCATACTCACGTATATATGTATACATATATATATACATATATTCATAAATATACATGTATCTATGAGCATGTGCATGTGCATGAAAATAGAGCATATATATAAAATTTTGGCATGATGATTTACGAGTGGTTATAAGAGAACAGTGTGCTAGTGAAAAAGTATAAAATTTATTTAAGTGTTTGGGGTTGGTAAATATGCATAAGACTTTGTCTGTTTGATAAATTTTAAGGTGGAAAATAAGCTAAATAAGAAAACTTACAAAGGTTTGAAGAACACTTGAAATCTTTAAAGATGGTTGGCCGATTTTCTTTCTTGAGAGAATATGTGTATTGGTGTGATTTTTGGAAATGGGTGTTGGCTTCTACTTATAGAAGAAAAATCGGTTATTTAAATTAATGATAAAGAAATTTAAAATAATTATGATGATGAAAAGTGAAAAGGTTAAACCGGTTGAGTGTTTATCAAAAAGGTGTGGCCGATTGTTATGATTGTATGTTGTATGTTGTTTATTAATATAATAATACAAAAGTACAAGCTAGTTGTCCTTTAAAGGACAACTTACTTTTTAGAGTGATAAGTAGTATGACTTTTCAATTTTTATATTAATAAAAGTACAAAAAGGCGTGCAAAAGAGGTGGCAGCATTTATTATCACCGTATTTATACATACATACTTAGAAAAATTTCTGGAATGTTAAACTCGATTCAAGTGTGAATCGAGTTTGTTGCAGTGTCAATCGAGTTTTATAACATTATGCCCGAGTTTTATCACACTTTGATCGAGTTTTATGCCTTTGTCATTCGAGTTTCATATAGCTATAGTCGAGTTTTATACAACATTGCCCGAGTTTCTTGCTTCTTTAATCGAGTTTCTTTGTTTAACTGTTCGAGTTTTATGTAGTTTTATTCGAGTTTTATGTTTCTTTATTCGAGTTTCATCCCTTAGAAATCGAGATTTGTATCTTCATCATTCGAGTTTCATACTGCATCATCCGAGAAAATTGTTTCTTTATTCGAGTTTCATCAAAGTGTTATTCGAGTTTAGATCTTTACTAATCGAGTTTCATTATATCATTATTCGAGTTTTATATTAGTTTAATTTTTGAGTTTCATACCTTATTTTTAGGCCAGTTGTTACAGTCTCCCCCTGTTGAAGGAATTTCGTCCCGAAATTAGCTCGTGTTTCTCCTCTGCTTGGACTTTTGAGAACACCTGGGGGTACTTCTCTCGGAATTGATCTTCGCGTTCCCAAGTAAACTCGATACCTCGTTTAGAGTTCCATCGGACCTTTGTTATTGGAATTCGACTGTTCTTGAGTTTCTTGACTTCTCGGTCCATTATTTCCACCGGTTGCTCAATGAAATTCAACTTATCGTCTATCTCCAGCTCGTCCATGGGTATCACGAGTGATTCATCAGCCAGACATTTCTTAAGATTGGATACGTGGAAGGTATTATGAACGTTACTAAGCTCTGGGGGTAGATCGAGTCGGTAAGCTACCGGGCCAATTCTTCTGGTGATTTTGAATGGTCCGATATAACGAGGATTGAGTTTTCCTCGTTTTCCAAAACGGATTACGCCTTTCCAAGGCGAGACTTTCAGCATCACTTGATCTCCCTCTTGGAATTCCAAATCCTTCCGTCGGATGTCTGCATAACTCTTCTGTCGATCCCGCGCAATCTTCAATCGGTTCCGAATCTGGGCTATCTTCTCTGTAGTTTCCTGGATGATCTCAGGTCCAGTAATCTGACTATCCCCTACTTCAGCCCAACAAAGAGGTGATCGACATTTTCGTCCATAGAGTGCCTCGAATGGGGCGGTCTTAATGCTCGAGTGATAACTGTTGTTATAAGAAAACTCGACTAATGGCAGGTGTCTGTCCCAACTTTTTCCAAAGTCGATGACACATGCCCTTAGCATATCTTCCAATGTTTGAATCGTTCTTTCACTCTGACCGTCCGTTTGCGGGTGATAGGCTGTACTCATATCCAGACGCGTTCCTAGTGCTTCTTGCATTGATTGCCAGAACCTTGACGTAAATCGGCTGTCTCTGTCTGATATAATGGATACTGACACCCCATGCCTTGAGACGACCTCCTTAAGATAGGTTCGTGTTAACTTATCCATCTTGTCAGTCTCCTTGATTGGCAGGAAGTGTGCGGTCTTGGTCAGCCGATCCACGATCACCCAGATGGTGTCATAACCTCCAGAAGTCTTTGGCAACTTAGTGATAAAATCCATGGTGATATTTTCCCACTTCCATTGGGGTATCTCTGGCTGGACTAGCAATCCTGACGGCCTTTGATGCTCAGCCTTAACTTTTAAACACGTTAAGCACTTGCTGACATAAGTAGCAATGTCAGCCTTCATGTTTGGCCACCAGTATGATCCCTTCAAATCGTGATACATCTTGTCCGACCCTGGATGAATAGCATATCTTGTTTTGTGCCCTTCATCCATGACCAGTTTCCTTACGCCCCCAAATTTCGGTAACCAAATTCTGCCCATGAAGTATCGACATCCATCTGACTTAATTTCAAACTGCTTATCCATGCCTCTCAATGCTTCATTCAGCAGATTATCCTCCTTGACTGCCTCTTCTTGTGCCTCTCGGACTTGGGAGTTTAGGTTTGACTGTATAGTCATGACCAAAGCTCGGACTTTCAATGGCTTAACCTGTTCCTTTCGGCTTAGGGCGTCAGCTACGACATTTGCTTTTCCTGGATGGTAGCGAATCTCGCAGTCATATTCGCTAAGAAGTTCCACCCAACGTCGTTGCCTCATATTTAACTCTTTCTGATTCAGAATATGCTGGAGGCTTTTATGGTCCGTGAACACCGTGCACTTGGTTCCATACAAATAGTGCCTCCATATTTTGAGAGCAAACACCACTGCTCCCAGTTCCAGGTCATGAGTTGTATAGTTTACCTCGTGAATCTTGAGCTGTCGTGATGCATAAGCGATGACCTTGTCCCTTTGCATGAGCACACAACCTAATCCGTTGTGCGAGGCATCACAGTAGACTACAAAATTTTCAGTCCCTTCGGGTAGGGACAGAATTGGTGCACTACACAACCTCTGCTTAAGCAGCTGAAACGCCTTTTCCTGCTCTTCACTCCAGACGTATTTCACGTCCTTACGGGTCAACTCCGATAAGGAACCTGCTATCTTCGAGAAGTTCTCAATGAATCGCCTATAATAACCGGCAAGTCCTAGAAATTGGCGGACTTCTGTGGGGGTTCTAGGGATTGCCCAGTTCTTTATGGCCTCGATCTTTGATGGGTCAACCTGAATTCCCTGACTGTTGATCACATGCCCAAGGAATTTTACTTCTCGCAACCAAAATTCACATTTTGAAAATTTGGCGTATAGCTGCTCTTTCTCTAACAACTCCAAGATCAACTTGAGATGTTGTTCATGCTCTTCTTTACTTCTGGAATAGATTAGGATATCGTCAATGAACACTATTACGAATTTATCCAGATATGGTTTACACACCCGATTCATGAGGTCCATAAATACGGCTGGTGCGTTGGTTAAACCGAATGGCATCACCTGGAATTCGTAATGTCCATAACGAGTTCTGAATGCCGTCTTGGGGATATCTTCTTCCCGAACTTTTACTTGATGATAACCGGAGCGCAGATCAATCTTTGAGTAGAAGCTAGATCCCTGTAGCTTGCCGAACAGGTCATCAATCCTAGGGAGAGGGTAGCGGTTCTTTACCGTTAACTTGTTTAGCTCTCGGTAGTCTATGCACATTCTGAAGGATCCGTCTTTCTTTTTAACGAACAAAACCGGAGCTCCCCAAGGTGAGGAACTTGGTCGAATGAATCATTTATCCATCAATTCTTGCAATTGACTGGATAGTTCTTGCATCTCAGAAGGTGCGAGCCTATAGGGGGCTCTTGCGACCGGTGCAGCTCCTGGCACCAAATCGATTTGAAATTCTACTTGCCTAGCTGGAGGAAGCCCAGGCAAGTCTTCCGGGAGTACCTTCGGGTAGTCACGTACTACTGGAATATCTTCAAGTCGTTTTTCCTTCGACTCTTTTTCTACGATCTGGACCAACACTGCATGACAACCCTTCCTAAGACATTTTAATGTTCTTAGGCCGGATATGACATTCAATTGTCGGTTCTTCTTTTCCCCTTGGACCGTGAGGACTTTCTTCTTACTGAGTGGTATTCGCACCACTTTCTTACCACACAAAATCTCAGCCTGGTTATGTGACAACCAGTCCATACCAATCACCACATCAAAACTTCCGAGCTCTATAGGCATTAAGTCTATCTTAAAGGAGTGATCTGCTAGCTTTAGTGTGCATTCCTTAATGATACTACTTGCCTTTATTATTTTGCCATCCGCCAGTTCTATTGTATATGAGTTGTCTAAGGGAAGAGTAGTAACATTCAACTGCTGGCTAAGCTTATCGGATATAAAGCTCCTATCAGCCCCAGTATCAAAGAGTACGTAAGCGTAAATATCGTTTAGGAGGAACGTACCTGATACCACGTGGGGGTCCTGACGAGCGTCTCCTGCTCCCAGCACAAATGCTCTCCCCTGAGCTCCTCCTTCGTTCCTCAATTTCGAACACTCACTCTTGATGTGTCCAGTTGCGCCACATTCGAAACAGCCCCTGCTACCACTGGCACCCGGGGCTCCGGATCTACAATCTTTGGCCATATGGCCCAAACGTTTGCATTTTCCGCATTGGGTTGGACAGGGGCCAGGGTTGTGGTGGAAGGTGCATTTGGTGCAAAAAGGCTTGGTACCGGTATAGCCTCTCCTTGGCTCAACTCCTGCTACATAGGCTTTAACGGTCTCGGGCTTCTTGGACTGTGAACCCGCGTTCTTTCCGGTCTTTTCTTCCCACTTTCTCTTGTTCTCCCCGGCTTTGGCTTCGTTCCTCCGGGATACCTGGTCCATAAGATTGTTGGCCATTCTGATGGCGTCCTGTATGGTGGATGGGTTGGAGGCTGTGACGTTTCCTTGTATTTGAGGAGCGAGTCCCCAAATATAGCGTTCAATCTTCTTGTATTCCGGAGTTACCATTTGCGGACATAGGATACTTAGTTCATGGAATCGGTTGGTATATCCTGCAATGTCCGTTCCTTTCATTGATAAGTTCCAGAACTCCGATTCCATTTTCTGGAGTTCGTTTCTCGGACAGTACTCGTCCGTCATCATCTGTTTCAACGTGGACCACGTGAGCTGGTAGGCTTCGTCAATACCTACAGACTGGACGTAGGAATTCCACCATGTGAGAGCGCTATCTTGCAAGGTGTGAGTAGCAAATTTCACCTTGTCTCCTTCAGCACACCCGCTGACACGATATACGGATTCTAATTTTTCAAACCAACGGATCAAACCGACTGCTCCTTCGGTTCGATTGAAACACCGGGGTTTGCAACTTAAAAACCCTTTAATCCCACAACCTTTCGTGTGAGTTTCAGCTCCTCCCGTGGTGCGACTGGCACCACCATCCCCATTGGCTGTGCTATTCCGGTTTGCCTCGTAGGTAGCTATGGCAGCAGCCACCCTTTGTGCAACAAGCTCTTCAATGTCAGCTGCATTCATTGCTCGTTTTGGCGGCATTATCTTGAAGTTTAAAGAAGATCATAGTGTAAGAAGTTGAATCTTAAAGATGCAGCACAATACTATAATCATCAAGCACAATCTCATACATATCTTGGGAATTTTCATTAATCATTCGAAATTTTTCTTACATTAGGGGCGGGTTATTACCCGAAAATTTTTATCCTATGCTATTACATGATATTTTTCCTACTAATACAAAGGAAATGGAAAAGTACTAGGTGTGGGAGTGATCAGGGGTCTCTCCCTTTTCCATCGCACTGAGGCGCTGCGTCAGCTCCTCGACCCGGGCTTGGCTTTCGGCTAGTTGCTGCCGAAGCTCATTCAGTCCGTCCTGCTGTATAGCAAGGGCGTGCTGATTGGCCCAATATATGTTGGAGTTTTGCAACTCCTCCCGCTCTAAACGAGCGGTCATCTCCCCGATATCCAGGTTAAGTGACCGAATCTGGTGGTCATGCCTGGTAGACCTTGCGACCAAAAGTGGTATGGTCTGATCGGCAGGCTCTTGGGTGAGCGATGAGACAGGTGCGGAGGATGGTCCTCCGATCTCAAAAGTAGGAGGAATTCCTTCCATCTGCCTCCACTCGCGGAGGGTCTCTGGTATCCAGGTCCATCGCCGGGCGTCTACCCGTCGGTGTGGGGGATTGGCCTGGGGAGTCGGAACAGGAATAGTCTCCCTTCTGGGTATGTTTACCCGTTTCCGGGGTGTGTACAACATATTTGGGCCGTTAGGGTAAGGCCTATACGGCTTATATGATGGTTCGGCCGGGTGGTAGGGGACGCGAGCAGGGACCGTCGGTGGTGAGGGATCCTCTTCCTCCATCGGCTCTTCTTCGGATTCCTCCATCGGATCTTCCTTCTGGGAAGACTTCCGTGGCCGTGGGACTTGCGGGAGTGTATTCCTCCTCTGAGTCAGATAGAATGATAGTTTCTGGATGGTTCATAGTTTCTGCTAACATGGTTCATTTGTAATCTTTTAGTTAGTTACAAAAACATTCTTAAAATCAGCAAATTTTATGTGCAGTTATAGTCTAGGGTACTAATGCAACCTAGTTCACTATAACTATGGCTCTGATACCAATCTGTCACACCCTGCTACCTCGGTTGGCAGCGAGACGTGACGAGTGCGGAAGCGTAACCATAATTATAACGAACGACCAATATATGGACGTTTTCGAAATATTACATCATTAAAATTTAAAAATGTATTAATGTTTTACAAAATGAAAGGAATGAAGTTCGCGTAATACAGAGATTCTGATACATAATTAATGCGTCCAAAAATAATGCAGTCAAATCTCCGTTTGTTTCGAAATATGCATGCGACTCCATGAAATGCGGAAGCTTGAAAGTTGGTGTATCCGAAGGCACACTTGCCTTAATTACCTGAAAATACATACTAAAATACGTCAACAAAAATTGTTGGTGAGTTCATAGGTTTACGCGAAAAGACCAGTTGTTTGGACATTATCAGATGAGTTGAATTTATAAAATCATAAATTCCATGAGATGTATTACATAAACCATCATGTCACCGAAGCTTAATTAGAATGAGATTGCCCCGAGCAGTATTCCCATATGTAATACCGTGTGTTGAATATATATGCACCCGCAGTTAGCTAAACCACTAACCCGAGTGGGGGACATGACTCCCAATAGATCTATCCACAATATATTCGCGCTTGCAAACAAAGGCAACTAACGATTTCATGATATAAGGGCGGAAATCACATATGTAATACATAATAGAATCGAGAAGTTTTTGTGTCCATATAAAAACGAAGCATGTATTTCATCCCAAAACATAGTAATGTGAAAATGGGACTATGAAGACTCACCTTGTTGATTTTTGATGATGTTTTTGGATCTGAGTTGAACACTTGTTTGAATGGTTGAGACTCGTCCTAATATTTTTACGAGTTCGGGTCAATATCATCATAATTCGTGTTTGAATATTTTATGTACTTGGGGGTGATGTATAAATAATTTCGTAGGATTTTATATGTGAATATCGATTTATAGATATTTATTTCTAAAAATAATTTGCTGCATGCATGCATACTCACGTATATATGTATACATATATATATACATATATTCATAAATATACATGTATCTATGAGCATGTGCATGTGCATGAAAATAGAGCATATATATAAAATTTTGGCATGATGATTTACGAGTGGTTATAAGAGAACAGTGTGCTAGTGAAAAAGTATAAAATTTATTTAAGTGTTTGGGGTTGGTAAATATGCATAAGACTTTGTCTGTTTGATAAATTTTAAGGTGGAAAATAAGCTAAATAAGAAAACTTACAAAGGTTTGAAGAACACTTGAAATCTTTAAAGATGGTTGGCCGATTTTCTTTCTTGAGAGAATATGTGTATTGGTGTGATTTTTGGAAATGGGTGTTGGCTTCTACTTATAGAAGAAAAATCGGTTATTTAAATTAATGATAAAGAAATTTAAAATAATTATGATGATGAAAAGTGAAAAGGTAAAACCGGTTGAGTGTTTATCAAAAAGGTGTGGCCGATTGTTATGATTGTATGTTGTATGTTGTTTATTAATATAATAATACAAAAGTACAAGCTAGTTGTCCTTTAAAGGACAACTTACTTTTTAGAGTGATAAGTAGTATGGCTTTTCAATTTTTATATTAATAAAAGTACAAAAAGGCGTGCAAAAGAGGTGGCAGCATTTATTATCACCGTATTTATACATACATACTTAGAAAAATTTCTGGAATGTTAAACTCGATTCAAGTGTGAATCGAGTTTGTTGCAGTGTCAATCGAGTTTTATAACATTATGCCCGAGTTTTATCACACTTTGATCGAGTTTTATGCATTTGTCATTCGAGTTTCATATAGCTATAGTCGAGTTTTATACAACATTGCCCGAGTTTCTTACTTCTTTAATCGAGTTTCTTTGTTTAACTGTTCGAGTTTTATGTAGTTTTATTCGAGTTTTATGTTTCTTTATTCGAGTTTCATCCCTTAGAAATCGAGATTTGTATCTTCATCATTCGAGTTTCATACTGCATCATCCGAGAAAATTGTTTCTTTATTCGAGTTTCATCAAAGTGTTATTCGAGTTTAGATCTTACTAATCGAGTTTCATTATATCATTATTCGAGTTTTATATTAGTTTAATTTTTGAGTTTCATACCTTATTTTTAGGCCAGTTGTTACACCACCCTACCCTTACACCATTACCCTACCCTATTTACCCCACCCCACCCTCAACCTACCCCACCTCTACCCTACCTCTTACCATATTTATTATAACGAGAAATATTCCAACACTTTTTGATAAAATTTATTATTTTTCAATAACATATCTATATAACTTATAAACTTAAGTTAGTTGGAAGTTAATAAACATAACCTTATAAACTTGATTATAACTTATAAACTTTCGTTGTTATTTGATTCTTGAAAGCATGTTGGTTATATGTTTATTGAATACATTTATATTACTTGATTATAACTTATAAACTTGAATTGGTTTCTTACTTAAATCTTGTTAATGTTATTTGAATGATATTAAATATTTACATAGATCACTTTGATTCAATGATATTATTCTTACTTGATATTTGACTTTAATCAATGATATTTGTTTGGTTTTGGGAATTAATATGTAAAATTAATAAAAATAACAGAATCAGATAATTTATAAAACAAACAGATTTATTAAATTCTCTTATCAGATTTTAGTATCTTATCAGGACCATCTCTCATCAATCAGAAGTGGAATCAGACATCAGACAATTAACCTCTTATGTAATCAAACAGCACCTAAGACTTTAATAGATGAAGACTCGAAGGCAACAATTGTAAAACTTTTAGACTTACGATAATTATTGGTTTTAAGTTTTAGTGGTATTATACTATGGACTTTTTTAAGTAGAAAAATATTGTTATTTGTTAAATTTGTATTGATAACCTGTTTCGGTGACTCGATTCATCTTAGAAAATATTTAGAAAATCTAAGTATTAAACTTACTCTAAAAAAGTGACACCTATAACAAAAATTCCTGGATCCGCCACTGATTGACAACTTACTTTTGACGGAAGTTAGACTCGCAACCTTTTACTTACATATCACCCCTCATACTAAATAGGCTAAATCTTATTGGTAGTAAATGACATGAAAAATTGAAAAAATGACAAATGACAAAAGCAAATTTTTTATACACCATACTCTAATTTCTTATACACCACACCCTATAATTTTGACATATAATTTAACTAAATTGTTGTTTATGATTGGGCGTATGTTCCTCTTTTTCATTGAATAAAGAATATATTACTCATAATTATAAATAAAAGTGGTGTATGAAGTAGAACCCAATGACAAATTAGAAGAAAAAAATGATAAGATTTTTATTTATTTAATAATATTTATAGAGCAATATAATGATGCTCTTGACCATACGATGTTGCTAATATAATAACTTTTTTTCCAATTAATGGGTCAACTTTTAATTGGGAGAGCATTGGTATGCGTTTTCTAATGTTCACATTAATTGTTGGAAGCAATTAATTCTTTTCCTCTTCTTGAAGACAAAGGAAAATTAAACTTGAGTTGCAATATTACTAATCTTCTTTTCCATTATATTAATTTAATTTATTAAAGTCTATATATAATCTTATTTTTTTTAATTAGATAAGATATTTAATTCATAATATACGTCGTTTGATCCATAATCAAATATTTAAAATATCATTTATGAAAGTATATCGTCTATATTTTTTGATTTACATTATTTTGACATAATGATCAATATTTTTGTTAATAACACATATTTTTATACACATGTAGTTGGATATATTTATAAAAATAATAGTTGAATCTGATTAAAAAAAGAGAGGTGATTTATACACAACACATTTTTACATACACAACAATTTTACTTAAAATGACAAATTCACCCTTACATTTGGAGATGCAAGACAAATTTAATAAAATTATTAAGGATAAAATAATCATTTTAATAAATTTATTATGTATGTCAAAGAATGTTTTGTACAAATCACGTCCCTTAAAAAAAACTTAAATAACCTATTAAACAATAATATAGAGACCATTTATATCATCTAAACTAATTATTAGGGGTGGCAATGATTTGGGTTCAAGTGGGTGTTACTAGTTTTGCGGAGTTCCGGATCGAGATATCTCGTTTAATAACCTTTTATTTTAAAAATTTTCATAATCATGTTTAAATTAATGATACTAGAATACTTACAGAATAACACATAAACACACATTATAAATGTGAGACATGTATGTCCACAGTAAGCATGTTTACATAAATTTGTACAGTGATATTTACGAAAACGTTTTTAAGTTGGGAGACTTTTATGGAAACACTTTGATGCAATGATTATTTTGAAAAATACTGAAATGTGTTGCCTTTTTACATAATTGTCCATATACATAGATGTTATAAAATTATTATGGCATACACTATATTAATTAATTTTGTTTTTATTCATCGTAATTGTATTGAAATTTGGTTGTAAATTCATAATTTGATGTTGGATCCATATTATATTATGTCTATGAAAATAATTGGCAAAACGAAAGACGTAATAAATTTTGAATGGTAGTTCATTGTCATTTATAGTGATGTTTTAGTTGAAATAATAAAGATTATAGTTGTTTTAATAGTATTAAAACTCATTATAAACAATTTTAAACAATTTGTTAAAGTTTAATAATATTGTGATAGTATCTAATACTTGTTACAATTTAGAGGTTGTTTGGATTTGCGTTTTTATAAGCGTGTATTTGGTTTTGCATTATCATGAATATTATTGGATTTTTACGTTACAATAACGTAAATAATTTGTTTAAAGTGTTTGGATTGCATTAATTAATAAATTATTATTTGCGTTTAGAACCAATCCTACTATATTTTTTCATAAGTTAAAATAATGTAGCTTAGTTGTTTAATAAGTGATTATTTGATTATTTTACAAGTTAAAACGTAAATACAAACACTTGAAAAACTGATTATTTGATAATTGTGATAGCAAACAGCAGAAGCTAAATCATATACTAAATGTTCAACAACACTTTTTGTTATAGCTATAATCTAATTATTAATTTGTAAAACGTTGTAACACTTTTTCAAACGCAAATTCAAACACCCTAAATTGGTTTCTAGAAGCAAAAAAAAAAATTTGCCTGTAATTGTTGTGTGTTTTGTGTGTGTGTGTGAGTTTGGCAATTGACTGTAAGTTCCGCCGCAATGTGGAGCCAATTTCCCCTGAAAATACGCGGACTCCACCCGGCACGTGCTCTCACGTGTCTTCTTCATGTGAACGTAAATTTAAAAGAATATATATAATAATAAATTATTTTTCCTTTTTCTAAAAAAAAAACCTTTTTCGTTTAAGGCAAGCGTGAAGCACCGTCGGCCGGAGCTGTCAATTTCCTTCGGCTTTATGCCACGCGCTTCAATCACAGCTCACCGGCCACCGCATCTCTTTTTATTTTTTAATTTATAAAATGTTTTTTTATTAAAAAAAAAAAAGAATTGCATGACATTGGGATGTCATGATTGGATGGATGGAAAATATTATAAGAATGATTCCTTCCTATATAAGTTTTTACATTAGGGTAAAGTTGGATCGTTTTTATGATTAAAACTTTCAATCATATTTAATACATAAAAACATTTCGATTGGTAAGTGCACAATAATGAGATATTAACTGGTTACATCCGATCGAATCTCATTAGTCATTGTTGACAAGTTACCGGTAACCACTGAAATTTTGCTAAAAAGGTAAATTTCAACAAAAAAAAACATTGATTTGAACAAAGAAATCGACAAGAAATGTGAATTTGAACAATAAATCAATAATACATCTTCAATAAAAAATAAATCAACAACAAACACATATCTTCGTATTTGTTTTAATTCGATTGAGGAGGTGAATGATCACGAAGGTGGCTGGAGTGGTGGTGGTCTGAAACTCCGGGATCATTGTTGACAACAGCCACGAAGCTCGTCGAAACCTATTCTACCATCGATCTCTCTAAATTTGAAGATGAACGACAATCGAGGAACACATCTGTTTCAAAACTCTGATTCCATATCCAAAAATAAAAAAAGGTAAATGGGTTTGATTTAGGGTTTTCCATCAAGTTCAGGTTTGTATGTGTATGTTCATCGATTGTGTAAGTGTGTTCATTGATTAGGGTTTATTTGTATGTGTATGTCTTTATTCATAATAGGTTTATCGATTGTGTGTATGTTCAATGAATGTGTGTGTAACGACCCGAATTTTATATAATTGATGAATAATATTTATTGTAACGAAATACGATTCGAGATATTAATTTATTTCAAACACATAAATAAAAGTTGGGTATGGATGATTATGAATATATGTCTTGGATTTATAGAATGGACTTTAAAAGAAATGCAATTAATTCCAAGGTATAAATGGTAAATATGTGAAAGTTGTGGGTTGCAAAGAAAAAGAAGAAGAAGTCTTCTTCTTTTTGGCTTTATACCTACGCAGACACACACATTGTGTGTGTGTGTTCATCTTTCTTCAAAAGCTCCAAAATAGAGAGAAAAGAGGATAGAAGAAAAAGAAGAAGAAGTCAAAATCAAACTTTTATTGGGAGATTCTTGTTGGTTTCGAAAGATCCAAGAGGTACCACTCTCAATTATAAACCTTGTCATTTATTTTCTTCTCCTCTCCATCTTCATTTGAAGAAGATGAGAAACCCAAATGGGTTTTTATGAATGTTATGGAGAAATCGTTAGATCTTGAGGTATGATAATGAAATATAGTTAGAATCATCATTTAAAACATATTTTTCAAGTTTTATGGATTTTGATGGGTTTTAGCTCAAAAACCCGAAGATAGAGTTTATGAACTCTTGATGATTCAAAAGGGATAAAATGGTGTTTTTGACAGCTTAAAATGTGTTATTAAGGATATATATATGTTTGGGAAGGACCCCAAACCGTTTGTAATAAATATGAAAAGTTTTGGTAGTTTTGAGCATTAAATTCGAAGGGCAAAAGTGCAGACCTGCACCCGAATTCGGATGGGGGTGGTCCGAAATTCGGAGTACGGACTGTGCTTCGGTTGGAAGGGATCCGAAATTCGGATGGTCCCTGATCCGAATCCGGATGGCTTGAAATTCGGATGTGTTGGTCCGAAATTCGGATGTGCCTAGGACCGAGTTCGGGCCGTACCTCTGACGAGTTGGTCCGAATTCGGATGGTCCCTGAACCGAACTCGGATGATCCGAAGTCCGGATGGTGCTGATCCGAATTCGGATGGGAACGTGAGCCCAGTTCCGGCCAGAAATTGTAATTTTAATTAGTCCTCGGGATCATGCACCAAAATAGCTTATATTCCCAATTGTGAAGGATAATTAGGTCAAAATAATTATGTTGGTCGATACCGAAAATTAATTAGGTTTTACGACTATTATGTCCGGATCAAAGTTGAGAAATTGTAAGCGGTGAGACTTATAATAATTATATTATGAACCTACTTGTATGGGTTTTGACGAGTTAAGTCACGTGAAGACTATCACTCTTACCTTGACGATTGTAACTCGGTTTTGAGGCCGAGAGCGTATTTTGTATCACTGTGAGTTCTAGTATTAACGTATTTGCATGCATATCATGAATTGTATGTTACTGCTTTCGTATCATTATTGTCATTTTCATGCTTTGCCATCACATACATCATAATTATTGTTTATCACTCGGTTGATAAGTTGTTGATCGTTCGTTTGACCTCTCCGCCGAGACGGTAAGCCTGAGTGTGGTAACCCAGCGGAATCATAATGGTAAGCCTGAGTGTGGTAACCATTATTGCCTGTAAAACGATAAGCCTGTGGTGGTAATCGTATGGCATCATTGTAAACTGCATATCGATAAGCCTGTGGTGTGGTAATCGAGCAGTAGATTGTAAACCCATTGTACGGTAAGCTTGTGTATGGTAACCGCAATGTGGTAGCTTATAGCCATTAGTTGGCCTCCAAAATTGTTAGTCGAATTCATGGCATTGCATGGCATCATTCATATATCGCATGGTACTTTAATCTAGAATCTCACTAAACAACTTTGTTGTTTACCCGATAGTTGTTATTTCCTTTCAGGATCTGTTAAGGGCAAAGGCCCGGCTGGCCCGAGTTGTTAGATATCGTTTGGAGCACGGATAGGAGCTCAATATTTTGTAGATGATTGGGGCGGGAGTAGCAGACTTCCATTTTTGGACTTACACGAATTAGTTGCTGTTTATTAATTCGTTTGTAACTAAATTGATAACTTAATCTTGTAACCCCAGTTACGTTGCTCCGTGATTTCCGACACTCTGTTGTGTCTCATGCAAAGTGTTTGGAATCACGTTGATAATTATTAATTGCAAAAGTTTTAATTTGATCGTATTTCCGCAAGTACTCTGTATAAATTAACGTATAATGGTATCGAAATACTCGTATTAGTTGTATGGGTGTTTCAATTTGGTATCAGAGCTGGAGCTCATAGACAGAGTATAGTCGACGATACTCTACTGTGAGCACGGTTTCAGATGCTGTTATTGACCCACCTAGGCGGCAATATTATAACAATTACAATTGACCTTTGGCCTAGGATGGGACAATATTGGGTAGACTTTTAAGATTATGACTTGACGTAAGCATAATTATATATATATATATATATATATATATATATATATATATATATATATATATATACATATGCATACAAATAAATTTCATGTGCACACTTTGGTGTGAAAGAAGTGTTGAACCGACCTGTAACTGTTGGTTGCAGACAATGTCGGATAACCAGTCAAATCGCGTTCTACACCAGGAGGTAGAACATTCAAATGATGGGGGAGGCAGGGAACAGTCTCCAGATTATGAAAATGAATCCAGTTTCCGTACTGGTGGAGGGTCCAGAGAGGACCAAATGATGCAAATGATGGCGCAAATGCTGGAACAAAATCGCCAGCAGAATGAGCTAATGACCCAACTACTTGCTTTCCAGAACGTTCAGGGAAAGAAAAATAATGCTGAAGGGGAACAAGCAAGTAACGATAATACTGAAGGCGCCGGAAGTGGAAGTAGGGCAGAAAGGCCCAAGAAAGATAAAGAACGAAAGCACGGCTCCTCTAAGTCAAAAAGGGGAATGTCGTACAAGAATTTCATTGGTTGTCGTCCTCCAGCGTTCAATGGACGGGCAACTACTGTGGAGGCCTTGGACTGGATCAAGGCAATCGAAAAATTATTCCGAGTCACTGACGTCAGCGACGATAAAAAGGTGCAGTACGCGACTGCGCAATTTGTTGGTCCTGCTTTAACGTGGTGGGATTCAGAGGTCGAGATAATGGGTTTAGATGTTGCGGCAAAAATGTCCTGGGTAGAGTTCAAGACCAGGTTCGACAAGCATTTCTGTCCGGCTGTTGCGGTACAGAAGATAAAAAGAGACTTTCTCACGTTTCAGCAAGGAGAGTTGTCAGTGGACGATTATCTGATCGAGTTTAACTCGAAAGCAATGTTTGTAGGGACGGTAATTGCTGATGAAAAGCAAAAGACCGATTATTTTGTGGAAGGACTGCGGAGTGAGATCCGCGAGATGGTAACGGTTCGCGCAGTTGAATCTTTCGAGAAAGCTGTGGAGTATGCGCGACTCCGAGAGTATGAATTGTTCCGTAGGGAACAGGAATTAGCAGGATCAAAGAAAGCGAAGGTTGAGTCTTCGTCGGGGACGTTTAAGCAACCCCAACAATCATTTTCGAAGAACGTGGACTCCCGTTCACGTTCCCAATCGTCAAGGCACTCAAAGAAGCCGGCTAGCTCCAACAACTTTCAGTCCAAATCTCAGTTTTCCAATTCGGTGCCTACGTGTAACCGTTGCGGGAAAATTCATCGTGGGGAGTGTTTGTCCCCTATTGTGTGCCATGGCTGTGGAGAAGAGGGACACATACGTCCTGCGTGCCCTAAGCGAACTGATGCGTGCTACGAATGTGGCCAGGTGGGCCACCTCGCTCGGAATTGCCCGAAGAAGAGGTTGGCGACGTCCGAAAGTAAAGGCTCGGTCGCAAAGCCTAATTTTGTGGGTGGTTCCTCCCAATCAAAGGGGAATCCACCCAAGCCTCAAGCCAGGGTTTATCAGATCACAGCTGCCGAGGCGCAGGATGTGCCGGATGTCGTAGCCGGTACTTTTCTTCTGAACTCATTACCTGCTGTAGTATTATTTGATTCCGGTGCAAGTGTGTCTTTTGTTTCTAAATCATTTGCACGAAAGTTAGATGTTGTACCTTCTTTGATGCCTTTCCCTCTATCTGTTGATGTGGCAAGCGGGAAAGCGGTTTGTGCCACCCAAATATATAATGACTGTGTGCTAACCTTAGATGGACATAACTTCGATATCGACCTTGTCCCCATAGATACGAAAGAATTTGACGTAATAGTTGGCATGGATTGGTTGGCCAATAATCTTGCCACTATTGCTTGTGCGAAACGAATCGTTCGTTTGTTCACGCCGGAAGGCGAAGAAATATTTGTGTATGGGGATAGACGTAAAAGGGAAGCCGCAGTGATTTCGGTGGCTAAGGCTCGGAAAAGTTTAGGTAAGGGTTGTCAATGCTTCTTGGCTTGTGTGTTAAATACTAAGAAAGAAGGGAAAAACCTCAAGGATGTACCAGTGGTTAACGAATATCCCGACGTATTCCCGGATGACTTACCAGGATTACCACCGGATCGATCCGTAGAGTTTCGGATTGAATTGGTGCCGGGAGCTGCACCAATTGCGCGTGCCCCGTATCGTTTAGCACCTTCGGAAATGAAGGAAATGATGGCACAACTGGAAGAATTATTAGAGAAAGGGTTCATTCAGCCGAGTACCTCGCCTTGGGGTGCTCCGGTTTTATTCGTGCGTAAGAAAGACGGAACCTTGCGAATGTGCATAGATTATAGAGAACTGAATAAGGTGACTATAAAGAATAAGTATCCTTTGCCTCGTATTGATGATTTGTTCGATCAATTACAAGGAGCTGCTTATTTCTCGAAAATAGACCTTCGATCAGGTTATCATCAACTTAAGGTACGTGAAGAAGATGTGCCAAAAACGGCGTTTCGAACCCGATATGGACATTACGAGTTCTTAGTGATGCCTTTTGGGCTCACTAATGCTCCTGCAGCCTTTATGGATTTGATGAATCGTGTGTGCCGTCCAATGCTTGACAAGTCGGTCATAGTGTTTATCGACGATATCTTAGTGTATTCCAAGACGGAGGAGGACCATGCAGTTCATTTGAGACAATTGCTCGAACTTCTTCGAGGCGAACAGTTGTATGCCAAATTCTCAAAGTGTGAATTTTGGTTACGACAAGTACAATTTTTAGGGCATGTTATATCTTGTGAGGGTGTTTCTGTGGATCCCTCCAAGATCGAGGCCATTAAAAGTTGGGAAGCGCCGAGAAATGTTGCTGAAATTCGTAGCTTTCTTGGATTGGCCGGCTATTATCGACGATTCATCCAAGATTTCTCTAAAATAGCCGTCCCACTCACTTCGTTGACTCGTAAGAATGCGAAGTTTGTGTGGGAAAAGCCACAGATTGAGGCGTTTCAAATTTTGAAGAGTCGGTTGACTGACGCTCCTGTGCTTGCGTTGCCGGAAGGAAACGAAGATTTTGCCGTTTATAGCGATGCCTCGATAAATGGGTTGGGATGCGTGCTTATGCAACGAGGAAAAGTGATAGCGTATGCATCGAGACAGTTAAAAGATTATGAAAAGAGTCGTCCGACTCATGATTTGGAATTAGATGCTGTCACGTTTGCGTTAAAAATCTGGCGACATTATCTGTACGGCACTAAATGCCAGTTGTTTACTGATCATAAGAGCCTGAGACATATCTTTGATCAGAAAGAATTGAATATGCGACAGAGGCGCGCTGTGGAGTTGATTAAGGATTATGACTGTGAAATCCTTTATCATCCTGGAAAAGCCAATGTAGTGGCTGATGCGTTAAGCCGAAAGAGATACCCGGAAGCGACTTGTTATGCGCTAACGCATGTGGTTGTGAGTTCCTCTATCCTTGACGACATACGGAAATGGCAAATCGAAGGCCTTAAAGAGGAAAATATTAAGTCTGAGAGAATGGTTGGTCAAAGCGTGCTGTTAACCGAGGGTAGCAACGGGTTAAAAATGTTTAGGGGTCGTATTTGGGTACCAAAGATTGGTGATGTGCGCAAAACAATTTTAGAGGATGGTCATAATTCGAAGTTCTCAATTCACCCCGGGAGTTCAAAAATGTATCAGGATTTGAAATCCGAGTATTGGTGGCCCGGGATGAAGCGAGACGTTGGTAATCATGTTGAGAGGTGTTTGACTTGCTTGCGGGTCAAGGCCGAACATCAAAAACCATCTGGAAATTTGCAACCCCTCGAGATATCCGAATGGAAGTGGGACCACATCACGATGGACTTTGTGGTAAAGCTTCCGAAGACCCAAAGACAACATGATGCTATCTGGGTTATTGTGGATCGACTGACGAAATCCGCACACTTCTTGCCGATACGAGAAAACTTTCCTTTGGAAAGATTGGCGCGAATGTATATTGATGAGATTATTGTACGCCATGGAATTCCAAAGTCTATTGTTTCGGATCGTGACTCGAGGTTTACTTCGAGATTCTGGCAGAGTATGCAGGATCAGTTGGGAACGCGTGTTAACTTGAGTACGGCGTTTCGTCCCCAGACTGACGGCCAGACTGAGCGCACTAATCAAACAATGGAAGATATGTTGCGTGCGTGCGCGATCGAACTTGGTGGAAATTGGGATACGCACCTACCACTTGTGGAATTCGCTTACAACAATAGTTATCACTCTTCGATAAAAATGGCTCCGTATGAGTCGTTGTATGGCCGAAAGTGTCGAACACCGACGTGTTGGCGTGAAGCAGGCGAGAAACCGTTAGCGGGTCCCGAATTGCTTCAAGAGACGCATGATAAAATTCAGATTATTCGTGAGCGGATCAAAGCTGCCCAAGATCGACAGAAAGCATATTCGGATAAACGTCATAAAGATATTGAGTTTGCAGTGGGAGATTCAGTAATGCTGAAAGTATCTCCGTGGAAGGGAATTATGAGATTCGGAAAGCGAGGAAAGTTAAGTCCTCGATATGTTGGACCGTTTCCAGTTACCGAGCGTGTCGGTGCTCAAGCTTATAAGTTAGATCTGCCCGCTGAGTTGGCAGGAATTCATAACACCTTTCACGTTAGCTATTTGAAGCGAAGTCCGATCAATCCTGCAGTGACCGTTCCTTTGGACGATGTGCAAATCGATGAGCGGCTACGTTATGTCGAAGAACCGGAAAAGATTATCGGCGACAAAGTAATTAACCTAAGGAATAAAGAGATCGAGATGGTGCTCGTTTGTTGGAAGCACCACCGTGGGTCTCTGATGACTTGGGAGACAAAGGCTGAAATGATGGCCAAGTACCCCGCTTTGTTTGAAAGAAACTGATTCCGTGGGCGGAATCCTTTTAAGAGGGGAGGAATTGTAACGACCCGAATTTTATATAATTGATGAATAATATTTATTGTAACGAAATACGATTCGAGATATTAATTTATTTCAATGACATAAATAAAAGTTGGGTATGGATGATTATGAATATATGTCTTGGATTTATAGAATGGACTTTAAAAGAAATGCAATTAATTCCAAGGTATAAATGGTAAATATGTGAAAGTTGTGGGTTGCAAAGAAAAAGAAGAAGAAGTCTTCTTCTTTTTGGCTTTATACCTACGCAGACACACACATTGTGTGTGTGTGTTCATCTTTCTTCAAAAGCTCCAAAATAGAGAGAAAAGAGGATAGAAGAAAAAGAAGAAGAAGCCAAAATCAAACTTTTATTGGGAGATTCTTGTTGGTTTCGAAAGATCCAAGAGGTACCACTCTCAATTATAAACCTTGTCATTTATTTTCTTCTCCTCTCCGTCTTCATTTGAAGAAGATGAGAAACCCAAATGGGTTTTTATGAATGTTATGGAGAAATCGTTAGATCTTGAGGTATGATAATGAAATATAGTTAGAATCATCATTTAAAACATATTTTTCAAGTTTTATGGATTTTGATGGGTTTTAGCTCAAAAACCCGAAGATAGAGTTTATGAACTCTTGATGATTCAAAAGGGATAAAATGGTGTTTTTGACAGCTTAAAATGTGTTATTAAGGATATATATATGTTTGGGAAGGACCCCAAACCGTTTGTAATAAATATGAAAAGTTTTGGTAGTTTTGAGCATTAAATTCGAAGGGCAAAAGTGCAGACCTGCACCCGAATTCGGATGGGGGTGGTCCGAAATTCGGAGTACGGACTGTGCTTCGGTTGGAAGGGATCCGAAATTCGGATGGTCCCTGATCCGAATCCGGATGGCTTGAAATTCGGATGTGTTGGTCCGAAATTCGGATGTGCCTAGGACCGAGTTCGGGCCGTACCTCTGACGAGTTGGTCCGAATTCGGATGGTCCCTGAACCGAACTCGGATGATCCGAAGTCCGGATGGTGCTGATCCGAATTCGGATGGGAACGTGAGCCCAGTTCCGGCCAGAAATTGTAATTTTAATTAGTCCTCGGGATCATGCACCAAAATAGCTTATATTCCCAATTGTGAAGGATAATTAGGTCAAAATAATTATGTTGGTCGATACCGAAAATTAATTAGGTTTTACGACTATTATGTCCGGATCAAAGTTGAGAAATTGTAAGCGGTGAGACTTATAATAATTATATTATGAACCTACTTGTAGGGGTTTTGACGAGTTAAGTCACGTGAAGACTATCACTCTTACCTTGACGATTGTAACTCGGTTTTGAGGCCGAGAGCGTATTTTGTATCACTGTGAGTTCTAGTATTAACGTATTTGCATGCATATCATGAATTGTATGTTACTGCTTTCGTATCATTATTGTCATTTTCATGCTTTGCCATCACATACATCATAATTATTGTTTATCACTCGGTTGATAAGTTGTTGATCGTTCGTTTGACCTCTCCGCCGAGACGGTAAGCCTGAGTGTGGTAACCCAGCGGAATCATAATGGTAAGCCTGAGTGTGGTAACCATTATTGCCTGTAAAACGATAAGCCTGTGGTGGTAATCGTATGGCATCATTGTAAACTGCATATCGATAAGCCTGTGGTGTGGTAATCGAGCAGTAGATTGTAAACCCATTGTACGGTAAGCTTGTGTATGGTAACCGCAATGTGGTAGCTTATAGCCATTAGTTGGCCTCCAAAATTGTTAGTCGAATTCATGGCATTGCATGGCATCATTCATATATCGCATGGTACTTTAATCTAGAATCTCACTAAACAACTTTGTTGTTTACCCGATAGTTGTTATTTCCTTTCAGGATCTGTTAAGGGCAAAGGCCCGGCTGGCCCGAGTTGTTAGATATCGTTTGGAGCACGGATAGGAGCTCAATATTTTGTAGATGATTGGGGCGGGAGTAGCAGACTTCCATTTTTGGACTTACACGAATTAGTTGCTGTTTATTAATTCGTTTGTAACTAAATTGATAACTTAATCTTGTAACCCCAGTTACGTTGCTCCGTGATTTCCGACACTCTGTTGTGTCTCATGCAAAGTGTTTGGAATCACGTTGATAATTATTAATTGCAAAAGTTTTAATTTGATCGTATTTCCGCAAGTACTCTGTATAAATTAACGTATAATGGTATCGAAATACTCGTATTAGTTGTATGGGTGTTTCAGTGTGTGCTCATCGCATCCGATTCATTAGTTGATGTCCATTCTTCTTTGATTGTTCGTGTATTCAGATTAATTGATCTGAAGTTGAACTCTGTTCATGGTTTAGGTTACCAATGATTTTTGGGTTTCAATTCATGTTGCGTGTTCATCGATTTATGTATCGTCTTCTTCATCTTTATAATATTTAGATTTTTGTGTATGATTTGACTACTGGAGATGAGGTTCTTCGGACAAGAGAGTTTGTTAGACAAGTGAGTTCGTCAGAGAGAAGACTCGTCGAAGACGAACTGTTGGTCAGAAGATTGCAACTGGTTCATCAGATTGCAAGTCATTTTTTTTAAAAGAATCTCATTTGGATAACTTTTAGTCGGTTGAGGTTTTTTTAGCGATGAAAAATGGTTAGAGATTTTAATCGTAAAAATGATCCAACTAGGAATTTTTTTTGCCTAAATTTCCCTTTATAAAACAATAAAATGTGTTTTTATGATTAGTACAAATAAAATGTTTACATTTAAAAATTTATTTAACTATGTTTGGGATATAAAAAGACAGTCAAGAATGTTTCTACCTGTAAAACATGTTTTTATTATTTTAACAATGAGAGGCAAGCGGACAACCAGCTGTGTTGTAAGCTCTTTATGATTGCGAAGCTAATCTTTTAAAAACTATATCCATAGATCTGAAGGTCTCCACATTAGAATGCATTTCAACTTGTTAGTAGAAAATATAAGTAGTAACATAGTTTTTTAAGTTTTGTTAGAAAAAAATCTAGTATATATACTTTTGTTAAAAAAGTTTTAGCGTTCTTAATCTTTTATATAATTAACTTCCGCGTTTAAGTTGCACGGGTACCTAAACTTTATAAAACATGATGAAAATTTAAAGTGAAAAAGTCTCTAATCTATCATTTTTCAATCATAAAATTAATCGTGTTTTGTTATACATATACATTCATGGAATTAACTGATAGTTAAAGAGAATTTTACACTTAAAATGACGTTTTAGGAAGCTTTTTGCAAAAAAAAAAAAAAAAAAAAAAAAAAAAAAAAAAAAAAAAAAAAAAAAAAGAAAAAGAAAAAGAAACAAAACAAAACAGTTTAAGCACATGTTTCAAACAAAAGTTAATGTGTATAAATAATATAATGTGTTTTGATAAACTACTTATACCTATAAACTTAAACGTTATAATTTAAAAGTTTTTATAAGTCAAAACACTTAATTATATACGTATGTTTTTATTTTAACTTACATGTTTTGATAAATTCGAATTAAAATGGTAGTTTCAATTAAGGAAGTTCTTTACAATTATTTTAGCACCTTTCAAAAAAAATTATTCTCTCGCATGAAATTAATGATATGATTATTACAAGTGATTAATGATCATTATCCTTATAATAACAACGTATTAAATATTTAAAATATCCAATTCAATTAGTAGTTTAATTATATCTATTCTATTTTATAAAATATTTATACTTACATTAAATTTTAAAATTTAAGGAAAAAATTAAAATTATACTCATTCATCGTAACATCTTCAGCCATGAAATTTGTTTTAAACTCGATCCCTTAGTAGTTAATACTTTTGTTTACGATAATTATGTGAATACCAAGATGATCAAACACAATTTTTTGATCCTTACATAATTTATTTAACACATAAAATAAAACAAATACCCTTTTATCCAAATTATATAATTACAAAGACTTATGAAAATCATTTGTATAGAGTATATTCACTATTATAGTTGTTATACCACACATTAATTTAATGCATCATAACTTGAAGGGTTAATATTGAAAAAACCCAACGAAATTTCATAAATTTATCGATTAAGTCACCGTATTTTTTTTCTAAGTGTTGAAGTTCCTAGACAATATATGTTTGACATGTTTAGCAGGTTACTAACGGGTAAACGGTACATTGACCTAAACAAGAAAAAAAAAAAAAAAAAGTCCAATGACTTAACCGTGAAAATAGAAAAAGAAAGTTGATTTTTTTTAATAATAAACTATTTGAGAAACTAATTGTTTTACTTGTTAAGCAGATATCAGGTTAAAAATGTATAGTATTGAATAAGACAAACTTTGTTTATTGACTTAAATACTTGAAAAAAAATTCAGTGACTTAATCGATAATTGTATTAAAGTTCATAAGGTTTTTCAGTATTAACTGTAATTTAAATATTAATTGAAAAACACTAAAAACTAATAGTGACTCATTATTATTTATTTATTTATTTGCTTTAAAATTTTGGTCTACGAAAATTAAATTTTAATAGTCAAAAATAAAATAAGCTAACAAGTCAACAACCCATAAAAATCTATCCTCGTTTTTGTATCATATGATTGCGTCATTGCGTGTGACAGTGTCTGTATATATACACACACACATTTCATCTCTTTTTTGTCATCAAATCAATCTTCAAAAATCATATTTCTCTCTATACAATGGAATGGAAAAGAGGCCCAGTCATCGGCCGGGGATCCTACGCCACCGTCTCCATGGCCACCACCTCCACCGGAGACATTTTCGCCGTCAAGTCCACCAACCTTTCCACCTCTGCATTCTTACAGAAAGAACAACACTTTCTTTCACAATTAACCTCCAAAAACATAATCAAATACTTGGGTTTTGATATTGATCATGATAACAACAACAAACCCATGTATAATCTGTTCATGGAGTATGCCACCGGCGGCACAGTTTCCGATATGATCAAGACACAAGGAGGTTCACTTGATCACTCTCTGATGCGATCTTATACTCATCAAATTCTACTCGGATTAGATTATCTTCATCTCAATAATCTAGTGCATTGTGATATTAAATCCCAGAATTTATTAGTGTGTGAAGATGGTGTCAAGATCGGTGATTTTGGTTGTGCAAAAATGGTGGAAAAAAATGGAAGTTCTTCCACAACTTCTCAAATTTCCGGTACACCGGTTTTTATGGCACCGGAGGTTGCACGCGGCGAAGAACAAGGGTTTCCGGCTGATATATGGGCTCTTGGATGTGTAGTGATTGAAATGGCAACCGGGTCGAACCCGTGGCCGGAGATAAACGATCCGGTCTCTGGTTTATACAAAATTGGTTATTCCGGCGACATACCGGAGTTTCCTAAGAGTCTGCCGGAAGATGGGAAAGATTTCTTGGATAAGTGTTTAAAGAAAGATGCTAAAGAAAGGTGGAGTGTTACAGAGCTTTTGCAACATCCGTTTGTTAGGAATTCGAATTCGGATTCCAGTTGTGAAACTAGAAAGTCTCCGACGAGTACATTGGATCAAGGTTTTTGGGAATCTTTATCGGTGTCGGAAGCTTCAATGCCGCCGACCAGTATGGTTAATATCTCCGGCGAGTATCCGGGAGAGAGAATAAGGCAATTAGTAGAAGCTACTACTCCTTTAAGCTTGCCTAATTGGGATGATGAAGAAGATTGGATTACAATTAGAGGTGATTCAATCGATGAAACGGATGTTGATAATGGCGATTTCGATCTTATGGAGACTACTAGTTTTTCGAGTTTAAATGTAGAAGAAGATGTAGAAAACTTAGGTAGATATGAAGATTTTGAGGTTTTTGAGTATTTGATTGTACCAAGAGTTCTTGAGTTTGATCATACAATTAATAGTGATGTTTTGCTAATAAAAGAGTCTATTCATTTATTATTCTTATACATCTTTATATATTTCTTGAATACAACTTTCATATGTTTCTTGAATGCCGTTAATAATCTTTTACATTTGTTTTTCCTGATCAGAAATAACGATTATTCAAATTACTAGTGTTTTATTAAATTATTTAGACCCAAAATGGTTTTTTAATGTTTTTTTTTTTGCTTTTTATATGATATTAGAAATTTGGATCCAATTTTTAACATATTTGAATGCATGAAAATCATTTATAACAATTTAATCTCATTTTTCAACAAACTAGCAACTAATTATCTTAAATGAGCTACACAATATGTAGTTATTACGGTTTCGGGTAGGGACCAACCGTCCAACTATAAACTAGTTGACCCATGTTCACACTAGCGAACGAACCAAACAAAAAACAATGACCTAATCTCATTTATTTCAAATTTAATAGTTCAAATAGACACAAGAAGGTTGACCCCATTCATATGTGTCAATAAACAAACGATAATAAGTTCATATATACATAAGAATTTTTATCCGTTTGTTTAGTTTTTTTAAAATTTTCGTATCGAAAAAACAGTTGACTTTCTTCAAACATACAACAAAGTCAATTTCTTAGGCAGGTCAACCAATTTTCTCTTTTAGAATTGTTTGGTAATTTGAAGCCAAATAAGAAGAAAATAAGATTAGGTACATAGTATGAGAGGAAGGAAGTCAATGATTTTGAATTTTTCTTCTTGGATTACTTCTAGATTTCACATTTTAAAAGTTATTTTGAAGACCCCAAAAAAGTCAACCAACCTTTTCATTGCAGGTGCTCCTAAAAGACTTCCACTTTTGGGGTCACATTTGCACATGAAACCAAGTGAATTTTTTTGCACTTGAAAAAACCAACATTTCCCATTTTGTCCTCATTGGATACCAAAAATGCCCTTGTCTCTTTGTGTGTCCATTTGGGGGTTTGGAGTTTGGTTGGTGGTGTTTAGTGTGGTTGTGGTAATCTACTAGAAAACAATAAACATTAGGCAAGAACCCTTTAAGAAAGTCATCAAAATACCAAATTAGTTGACTTTTACATGCTTTGAGGGTAGTTTGGTAATTTAACTAATGTTCTTATCTACAAATTTAAGAATTTGAAGATGACTTTATGACCAAAGAGGTAAAGGGTACATACCAAATCCTCATGGCATTAAATTTTGATGAGTAGGTGAAATAGATAAAGATAATAAAAAGAAATGATATAAATTTGGTTGCTTTAATCAAACATATTTTACATTAATGCATAAAAATGTTCTTAAGACTTAAAATATGTAACATAAAAGATATTTATGTTACATAATATTTTTTATTTTTTATTTATTATATCAATAAATTACACAAATAATTTTCATCGTTATATGAATAGAAAGTTTAAAAGCTCATTTTATCATGTAGTCATGGAAATTTGGTTCTTTATCCTTTTATGTTATTTGCATATAACAATTTTTAAAGAATGTCAAATGACCAAAAATAGTAACAACTTTTGACATTTTTATCATTAATAGTAACATTATTTATTTTTTATCATTAATAGTAACAACTTTTTATTTTTCTATCAATAATAGTAATGGGTGACCTGCAAACCTGTTTAGCAGATCACCAACTTTTCAGTTATCAAAAATAGTAATATCTTTTCAGATTTTTATCAATAATAGTAACATATCAAATTAAAAACATGATTTTTTTTGGTATAATAAGTTTTCTAATATTTCATAAGCACTAAAATAAACCAATTTTTATTCCGAATATTTATTTACGATTAGATAATATTTGGTTATTTATTCACAATTATATATAATATGAACAAAAAAAATACTACGAATCATTTCAATTTCAAATTTTCCAAACTAAAAAACTATAAATCATCCTATTTTTAGTTTTTTCCAACAAAATAATATGAACTATTTTGGTTTTTTAATTTTTTCGATCTAAATGGGCTGTAGGTTTTTTTTATATAAAAAACTAAAAATAAAAATTGGTTGCAATATTTTTCAAGTAGAAAAACTATAAACCACAATTATTCATAATTTTTTGTGTAGTTAAAAATTGTAACACCCCGTCTTTGAGAAATATTTCGTGGATTTAATTTATTGGTTGATTAAATTATTAATATTGTTTGGGGCAATGGTATGTCGATTAGTGAAATGAACACGTGTCGGAGTCGAGTATACATGTCATCGGATTATAATTCTAGCGGATTATTAATAATTATGAGACCACATAATTAAATGAGAATATTGATATTAATTATGAAATATTGATAACAGATCGGGTATCGGTGTCGAACCTGCATTATAAACTATATGTTTATACACGTTTAACTCTTTGCTTCATTTTCATTCATTCCAAAAACAATTGAGAAGTGATGCGTGTGTTTGTAAGAGCAAACAGAAGGAAAAAAAGTCGTAACGGATCGAATTGAGCTCTGTAATTCATCTTTATTTTGGCTTGTGGAGTTCTTTAACTTGGGAAGGAAAGAAACCTCTAATTTGAATGAGTTGATTGTGTTATAAGGTGCTAAATTATGGAAATTGGTTTAGCAAGTGTTTTTTTTCATTGTTAAAAACACAAAAATAAATGAGTTGCAATTATTTTGTACGAAAACTCAAAATGATTTATAGTTTTTTTGTAAAAAAAAAAACTTAAAAACATGATTGGATCGTAGTTTTTCATTCGGGAAAGCTAAAAGTTGAATGATTTGTAATCAATTTCGTTCGGAATTTACTAAAAAACCGTTCAATTTGTAATTTTTTTTATTCCAAATTAAATGAAAAGTACTACGAATGAAAAAGTATTGCGACCTATTCATTTTTTAGTTTTTCTATGAATGGAAAAACCATGTCTTATTGTGGTTTATAGTTTTATGAATGAAAAATATAGAGACCCATTTTGATTTTTTGTTTTTTAAATAAAAAAACTATGATCCATTTATATTGGAAAAAACTAAAAAAATGGAACGTTTTGTATTATTTTATTCGGAAAAACTAAGAAAATGATGGTTCGTAGTTTTTTTGTTGGAACAAGTGAAAATTGCAATGATTCATAGTATTTTTTTTCATTAATATTTTATATAGTTGTGAATAAATAATCGAATATTATCTATCCGTAAGTATTCGGAATAAAAATTTGGTTTATTTTGGTGTTTATGAAATATTAGAAAACTTAATAAAATAAAAAAAATTATGTTTTTAATTTGATATATTACTATTATTGATAAAAATCTGAAAAGATGTTACTATTATTGATAAATGAAAAGTTGGTGACCTGCTAAACAGGTTTGCAGGTCACCAATTACTATTATTGATAGAAAAATAAAAAGTTGTTACTATTAATGATAAAAAATAAATAATGTTACTATCAATGATAAAAATATCAAAAGTTGTTACTATTTTTAGTCATTTGGCCTTTAAAGAAATATCATCATCAAATTTAAATAATTTCTAATATTACATTAGTTACATATAAATATAATTATCTTACTGAACATGAATAATGAAGAACAAATATACATGATATGGGATTGTACAAATCCATGTGATTTTTTGTTTTAGTAAATCTACTTATATAACAATATGACTTTATTATTTATTTTCAAGACATTGATCATACGAAGGTTGATTCAGTCTAAATGTGTCTCGTAGGTTTTGTTGTTTTTGCTTATTGGTTGAATCGTATCAGAATCGCCAATTTGTTTACGGATCACTTTCAAGCTCTTCCTCAACAACCACAGCTCCTTGACATAGTAATGAAGTCTATCTATCATCAATCCCAAGAACAAACAAAAACCTATGCCACACAATCTTGTTATTTTCATTAACCGAGTATAATCATTCAAATAAATAGAGGAATATATACTTGTTTGATTTATTAACTTTCAAACGATTTCATAGGATTTGAATTTTATGAGATTTTAAAATCTTTTAAGGGTGAGGATGTGAAAGCATGTGTTTGTGGGATTTCAAAATCCTATAGAAACAAGTATTCAATAAATCTCATTAAATTCAAGCTCTTGAAATCTTGCAAACCAAATGGCTCCAAACTTACCCAAAAGTGATGCCTCGAGAATTTGATTCGTCATAAGTACTTGATCAGTCGGATTAATAACTCCAGCATCCATAACACGCTTTTGAGTGTTAAGGATACTATATAAATTGAACGCAAAGACTATAAATAATGTTGCGGCAACTGTCCTTGACGTCACGAGACCTCTACCTTGCTTCAAACGATCCAACCCCATCATGACTATGTTCCTCAAAGGCGAGTGAAATAGGAGGATTATGATTACTCCCATTTCCATTGCCAGGATTGTAAACAAAAGAGGTGTCATTTTTCCTTTTTTCTCGAAGGATTTGAGCAAAATAAGATCAAGACTACAGAAGAAAAGAGAATGACGATGAAGGGTATCGTTTTCTTGCATTTCTTTCCATTTTCATTTCACTTTCTAGTTCAATTTTCATCCTAAACTTGCATCTCAATGAAAGAATCATATTCTACTCAACTTTGATTTTGTAGATTACTTTTCTAATGGAAAACTAGATTTTATTTGAAATGTATGCATTTAAATTCTAAAATTAATAAGTTCTCTAATTAACATTGGAAGCTAAAACTTATAATAGTTTCTTAGTTCCATAAATTCTATGTTTACACCCATCGCGAATGGGACTAAACCCATGTGTCATTATGGACAGAAATGTCCAAATATATGTGACTTTTTTCGTTTTTAAAAAAAATCTAAAACAATATTTAAAAGCTCAAGTATAAAAATTCATAGATGTGATTCACATTTCAACTTTCAACATCAAAAATTAATATACTATAACAAAAATATGATAATATATCGTAAATATATTGCAATTACGGTTACACATAATTGAGTAAATAGAAAATTCAACTTTTTATGTTTAAAGTATAACTTAAAATTAATGATAAAATACTAGAGAACTAAACTATATTATAAAATAATAAGAACCATAATTAAATTAAGATCGAGAATTTTTTGGTTAGTAATGAAACAGTTTCTTGTGGAAAAAAACTGAACCGTTAAAATCGATTAACTAAAATTCAAAAAGCGAACAATTAGTTTAATTAGTAACACTTCAGTTATTATGAGTTAATTTTGGTTCAGTTTTTGGTTTATTATGCTCATCCCTATCTTAATGTGAGAGTGGGTCATGTTATAAAAAAAAAAGATGTAAGAGTGGTGGAAGTACCTATCATCCTCAAATCTCATCTTTCTCGTCACATTAGCTTCTTTCTCTTGAAAATATTCATTTTTCTATCTCAATAGTCAATACCCGGTATTATTTAAATGTAAAGAGATATAGAGAGGGAGAAGTCGAGGCAGGGTGAAGGAGCCAAGGCGGGACAAGGGAGAGCGGGACCAAGATGGGTGGGGTGGTGTTTCCGTAAGACGGCCCCGATGAGGGATGTAGGATCAGTACTCTGTTTACTTTAAGAAATGATGTTTGATTAATAAAATTAAATAAAGACATTATACGGTAATATGATTTTGTAACGTAAGTGTAGTATAAATAGGAGTACCACTTTCCATGCTTATGGTACAAGTTTAACAAAAAAAATATGTGTCAATTTCAACCCAACGGGTAGTATGGTTAAAATGACACGTAGCAAAAAAATGCTAGAACATATTTTTTTTTAAATTGTGAAATTTTGGAATATGACGTATTAAACAAATTGTTGTTCAAAAAAATTCAAAATTATGTTAGTCTTTTGTGTTTAAGTTGTTGACCTGTTCGACTCGTTTGTTTGAACGGACCAAAATTGTAACCCATTGTTTGTTTGTTTGTGAACGTGATAAACGGCGTCGTGTTAGAAAGAAGATGAAAAGAAGAGGAAAAGAAAGGTGGCAGATGGAAGACTTTACTGACCTGGATGTGACAATAGGGTGACCAAGAAACCCAATGGGCTTAGGCTGTTGACACCTATTGCATTTGTGTACCACGCTTTTTGTTTTTTTAACGTGTTAACTGAATATACATATATCAGTTTAATGTTTTTTTTTTTAATTTAAACTGAAAAACCCAGTTAATAGATAATCTTCTTTTAATTAATAAAGTTATATTTATATTAGTAAATTCCAAGAACTTGATTTTTCTCAATTTGGAAAGTTCAGTAGGACAAGTTTAGGCTCACTTTACATCTTAATCGATAGGTCTGCCGTCTGGGGCATGTTTAGTTGATGGTTTTTTTGAAAACATATTTTATAAGCAAAAATTGTTTAGAATGGTTAAAAAGATTTTTTTTTTTTAGTTTTCATTGAACCATCACAAACATACTCTCTCTACGAAACCATCCCTCTCATTTGAAACAAAAACGAAGTTTGAAAACATTAAAATGTAGATTTCAATAGGCAATTATAAATTGAAAAATGAAAAATGTATACTAAAAACTGAAAACATATAAAAACAACGGAACTGGATGTGTTTTCTGGAAACTCTTGTTTTTGAAGAAACCTTTCATCGAAAATAGGTTAACTACATGCCCTTAAAGTTTCAAAGTACTTCCTGGCGGCGCTTGGTTCGTATGATGGTATTTAAATTTAAATTTAGTTTCTTTAAAATTTTTGATAGCTACAGTATAGGGTGAAATTTATGTATTTTTCATCAAATTTCCTTATTTATATGAATTTAACATTCCTTCTAACTTATAAATGAATTACATGAATTAGATTACAACGTACATCTCTAACCGATACTAAAAATCATCTTCAACATTTATCATCAATCATATTAATAACTAAATTAAACTTCAATTCCTTTGAATTTCATTCCGTAAATCAAACGTCACTACATAACAGGATAATTAACCTCTCTTATAGCTTGCTTGCTCCCTTCTCCCTTCTGCTTTTGAAGAGATAGGATTATTATTGGTCTCATTCAGTTGGGAGTTTTATTGATGACAGACATTTAGCTAAAGATAAGGATACAAGTTGCTATCTTAATGCATGTGATTGATAGTCTATTTTCGGACCTAACTATACATTTTCTTCCAGAGCGAAATGGCAGCTAAGAATTGCTTGAGAACTAGTTGTCTTGGGGTAAAAGTGGTCGTTTGAAGGTCTAAAGTTCCCACTCATCATGGCAGAACATTAAAAAGATAAACTATTGACAATAAAGACCAGGGAACGCCCTGCCTCTTCACCTACAAAAGTATCGGTTGTTGGAGGCATCTCTATTCATGAAAGAGAGAGGGAAGAAGCTGCAGCGACACCTTATGAACGAATAGTATTATAGGCATTTTCGATGTTTGAATGCATGTTTTTTGTTCACACTCACGTAAAAAAAGGGAATGAAAACTACAAATTGTTAAAGAATTTCAAAAGTTCTTATATATATATATATTCAACGAATATGAATAAAGAAACTAAAAATATTTATAAAATAATAATGATAATACAGATTCTATAAAGGTTAAAATCATAACATATCATTAGCTGTTTTATAATAGTTTCATACTTTTTCTTGATCAAAAGATAAGTTTGCTGCCTAAGGCCATTCAGGATTTCAGGTGACTCAGTTCCATAATCTATATCACAAAAAAGTATTCCAAATCTCAAAATCCAATTCTTTCATAACCATTCCAACAAATTAAATTAAACCTTGAACTTACATTCTTATGTTTGTATCCATCTTAGTTGTTGAGATAAAATTAAATAAATAATTTGTCTTTATATTACGATTTCTTTTTTCCTTAATCAACCGAGTTTTAGAACTCAATAATGTCAAGTAATTAATCAATCCAAGCTCAAGTTTCAAAACAGAGGCTCAATCAAGCTCGAGCTTGGTGATACTCGATTTCTCGACTCAACTCGGTTCGATTACATCTCTACACGCAACCCTTTCCCAATAACCCATTTAGCAAGAATTTTCTGCTTGTAACCATGTTTCAATACAATAAAATCACCAAAAATGTTGAATAACAACCACAAGACAAAAATCGCCAAAAATTTTGTTCATACAAAAGTTATTCAAGTATAGATGGAGGAGTGTAACATGAAGCACAAACCAATGGCAGCAACATATGCATATGATTTGGGCTGGTGTAAAAATCGAAACATGCGTGTTGTTCGGGGTATTACTTATAACAATGTACTCATCATCAACGGCAAACGTGGCTAGCCGAAATCAAACAGCAAAAGCCTACAAAAATTTTAGACCATTATTCTGGTTTCCGTCAAGACTTACGTATATCCCAGACTTCAGTTTTTAGATATCCAAAAGCAGCCTCCTTGGGTCCTCGACGACATCTTTAATACGCCGGAGGAAAAACACGGCCTCTCTTCCGTCAATTAGCCTATGGTCATACGTCAGTGCGATGTACATCATGGGTCTTGGGATTATGTTCCCTCCAACCACCATTGGCCGGCTCACGATTGAATGCATACCCAAAATTGCAGACTGTTGTTACCACAACATGTGTATTAAATTAGTAAGCCCGTTTTATTAGAACAGCTGTTTGGTTTCGTTTTGTTTTTAATTTAACGATAAACAGGAGCAAATGCGTACCTGAGGAGGGTTGATGATCGGAGTGCTCAAAAGGCTTCCATAAACACCACCGTTTGAGATTGTAAACGAGCCTCCTGCCATCTCATCGATAGATATTGTTCCATTATTTGCCTTTTTGGCAAGAGTGTTTATCTCTTTCTCTATTTCAGCAAAGTTCATTTTTTCGGCATTACGGATTACTGGCACAACAAGTCCCTGAAAGACGCGTAAATAAAACAGCAAGCCGGGTATTCAATAACAGCATTACGGACAAATTTCAAAGTTCTATTTAAATTAATTCGGGATTAAAGTAAAGACTTCCGAAGCCAGGTGTCAAATTTTGTGTTTTTTACTAAGATAAGAGTATTGAAATGCAAATTTAACACTCCCTCACAAGGAAAGAAAGTACGTTTGACTTGACATATAGTTTAAGAAACGCCTTCGACAGATAAGCAATGCTTCGAATAATGATATGAAGCAAAAATAAGAAAACATATGGACCACAATCAATTTCACAATTATTTAGTAGTAATTGCTAATAGAAAATGTAGACTGAAATCTTTTAAGAAAAATGAAATGCTTCATTATATAGAAAACCAGAGAAAGAAAGTGTTGACTTTTCGGGACTGAGTGTGGTTTAGAAGATTACCACCTTCACAACTCACAAGTCTTGGTGCAAGTGTAGCGACATAAGTTTAGTTTCTCGGTATGCAGAAGCAGAAATAAGAGTATAAGACATTATAGATATACTTGAAGCTTACCTTAGGAGTACCGACAGCAATGCTGATATCGATATAATCTCTGTATATAATGTCATCCCCATCAATAACTGCATTAATGATTGGCTGATTTTGGAGTCCACTAACAGCAGCCTGAAATTTAAAACAAGAGCTTTGACTATACATCTAGAGTAATTTATCAAAGAGCACTCCATGAAGAAAGGCGGGCCAATATCTTTCCATGGAATCCATGCACAATTTTACTAAAAGTTATACCTTAACAAATCCAGACATCAGCCCCAGCTTGACTCCATGCTTCTCTAAGAAGGCGTCCTTGTACTCAGAACGGAGTTTCATCAAATTAGTCCTGAAAAAAGCAAATATCCAATAACGGATTCATTCCTTCAATAACTTGAAGGACTTGTAAAGTGTAATTGGTATGAATGGATAGTATAAACTTGCATGTCAACTTCATTGAATGTCGTCAACAAGGCAAATGTGTTCTGAGAATCTTTCAAACGTGTAGCAACTCGCTTTCTTAAACGGGTCATGGGAACCTGCATTTGACAAAGATATCAAACCACTCAATCAAACATAACTTTAATCCATATAGTTGAGTAAACAAGAAATTAACATATGAGAAAACAGTCGTGAGTATATAAATTCAAACAAATGAAATAAGTCATATACCTACTTTGATGACAAAAGATAATAGGCTGCTAAAACTAAAAACAAAATTGATCGTAAAGGATTAAATATGAAACTCACACGTCTTTCTCTTTCTTTAGGAGGAAGCTGGGGTTCTGAAGCAGTGGTTTTAGGAGGGGGTGGAGATGCTGGCTTAGGCTTCTCAATGACAGGTGTAGCCTCGACTTTTTTTGGCTGTGGCTTCTCCTCTACCTTCTCGAGGGTAGAAGGAGGTGCCTCAGAAACAGCCTCTTTCTTAGATGGAGCAGCTGCACCTTCGGCAGACTTTGAGATGATAGCAACTTTTGTACCTGGTTCAACAGTATCCCCTTCCTTTGCTACAAACTACCAATGATCAAAAGCTCAATTTAGGCTTCCTATAGATTCGACGACATTATGCATTTAACCACAGTGATGCAAAAAAATATGGCACCTCTTGAATTATACCCGCTTCAGGACTAGCAACATCAATAGTCACCTGCAACATAAACAACTCATTG
This sequence comes from Centrapalus pauciflorus, assembly GCA_020465985.1. Classification (NCBI taxonomy): domain Eukaryota; kingdom Viridiplantae; phylum Streptophyta; class Magnoliopsida; order Asterales; family Asteraceae; genus Centrapalus; species Centrapalus pauciflorus. Next base: position 522,482 of record JAANYP010001490.1, read on the forward strand.
TTGAAAACATCACCTATGATTACAAGCTCAGAAACTTCAACAAAAAAAAAAACAAGTGAAATATAAACCTTGTCTGTTTCAACTTGTGCAATTGGTTCATCGATCTCTACTCTATCACCAGGTTCTGCTCCAATAAGATTAATTAGAAACAGGAGCTTAAACAATAATAAAGATTATCGTTAAATAATTGAACAGAGGAACATACTCTTAAGGAAGGCTGCTAGTGTGCCGTCACTTATAGATTCACCCATAAAAGGGACAACCGCATCAACCAGATCACCTTAAAAAACACAGTACTCAACTTTAAAACATCAAGTTACAACTAAATGTAGTAGAGAGGGATAAAAACACTTGAGATACATTATTGTATAAATGACTCAAAGTCTCAGACTACACCATAGTACATGCGTAAATACTCTCATATGTTACCAAAGAGAAATGTCATGACAAATGAAACTATACCGTGTAATAGTTGCATGCATACACGTAACATACTAACAAATATAACATCAGAAAAAGATATATATGAACATCACACCACTGTCAGAGGAGAACATTCTGCTTTGCATTTGCATGCTAACACATGGCTGGAGACTGGTCATAACTTCCCTGCAAACAATAAGATGTATGGTTAGAACAATCACACTAGTGTTAGCATTCTATGAATAACTAATGCAAAATTAGGTTACAGAGATGAACTACTAAGATTGGGAAATTGGAAGTTTGGGAACAAGACCACCAAGGTGTGAAATCAAATTATCATACTAAAGAATGGATAAAGCTTGGAAGCATGCCTCTTAGATTCCCGATATTAATATTGTTAAGAAAAATAAAAAGACATAATATGTACAAACCTTAATGGCCTTAAATTCACTGCACCACCTGTGACAAAAATAATATGAGAAAAAAATCTAGTCCTGGTATAACTAAATAAATACACTCAAAAATCATATTGCACACAAGTAAATATCAAAAGCCAGGCAGAAACTTACTATGTCGAGCAACATGACATATACTTTGAGCATTACCAATGATTCCTGGATGGAGTGAAACCTGTACCCATGTTAAAAAGTTAGCCATAAAAAGATGGCATGTTCAAATAGCATGCATCATTATCCTTGCTGTGTAGATACTAAATCTAGAAGATGATGTGCTAAATTTGTATTTCATTATCAGGTTAAAAACTTTGGATATTTATCAATTTTCATTTAATAATTTTAAAGTCTGTTGGATGTTTGCATGTGTTTATTCTTATTTACAATAACCAACTAGATAATAAATATAAATCCAATCTTGAGCAAACTTGAAATCAAATGTCGCTTTACTAGAGAAGCATAAAATTAAAGAATTCTGCAAAAGACATTACAGTTCAAAAATGGTATTGGAGTTACTCAGCCAACAAGATAAAAAACTAGATCATATATCTACAAAATAAGATAATGTACTCTGAAATATAAACACCACAGTCCAAATTGATGTTGGAGTTTGCTCAGATAACAAATTAGAAACTTAGATCAAAAATAGAATCCTAAGGCATATTAATATTGTATGCTCCGAAACATTGTTCAATAAGTACACAAGTTCGGAAAATAAGATAATCAGTACCTCTCCTTCTGAGGTGAGTAAAGTTTTGGTTGTAGATGCTACAGGACGAGTTCTTCGCCATGATTTTCCAATAATCTGTCCAAAAAGCAGTAAAATAATTGTAAGTGTCTGTCTCTATTATATTTATACTTCCATATAACTCCATATTCACATAATATACTATTCCCTTCCAGACACTGTTGCAGTCAACTTCAATTTCAGATGGCTAAACCTAGTAAATGTTAAGTTGATGTTTATAGCTTAATAACTCCCAAAATTTCTTTTGTAATACATTACTTTTCCCATCCTAAACTTAGATGTCTCTCCTTTATTTCTTACTTCAAAATTTCACATATAATACTACCAAATAAATGAGTTTTCCTTTTATTTTGATTGTTAGCTACAAACTTTGTTATGTCAATTAATCCAATCTGAAATTTTATGTTTGTCAATACTAGAGTCAAAGCTACAAAAAGTCTCTAATTATGGCAGAGAGGGGTACTATTGTGGCTATTATTTTCCTTTATAAACGAGATGACAAATTTTATCGAATTCGAGCTCAAAAGGTAACACAATCGATGCTAAACAACTTGTTCTTTTCTTAATGGAGGAAACGATAATAAACACAACACATAAACAAACGATTGATAATGAAATCGGTCCTTACCGAAGCAGAGGTGCTTCCAGTAACGACTTTTCGCCGGAGAACACCAAACATCGCTAGCTTCAACTTTATAACCTTTCATTTACAATGATACAATAGTATAAGGAAAAACAAATCCTCCATTAAACTAAAAACGCTTTATAAACTTATGGTTAACAGATTAACATATATAAACCGGACGATTTCAATCAATTATATCCAGAAATATAAACATACATACAGAGAGAGCGGTAAACCTAAAGGATCAAAAACTAACAAAAATTGAACCAGATCTTCAGGAAGAAATAAAATTACCGTATTGAAGAACACAATCTGGATCTTGTTGAAGGAGAATGGAGAGGTTGACGCAGATGCGTGTGTTAATTGTAGAGAAGGGGCCGCCGCGAATGGAGATCTTCTTGGAGGCTTCTTATGTGTTCGATTATTGTTTCTTCAAATGTATGAGGGGGAATGTTTTCATTTCACACAAATTATTTATTATTTTAAGTATAATTAATAATAATAATAATAAAATATTTAAAGTGTGTATTAAAGTTAAAAGTAATTTCTAAACATGGTTGATAATTTTTAATTAAAAAACATGCATTGAGCATTTGATTTAATAATTCAAAAAAAAATTGAAGTCATTAAAAAAAGAAAAGTTATATTTAAGACGTGATGTCGTGCTTGATATGTAACTTATTAAATTAAATCTTTTAGTTTTGAAAAAGGTTTATGTTGTACAATATCATCGTATGCTTTAAAATATATTGATTTGACATATGAACTTTTTTTACACATATAATGCATGTATTTTGGTTTCCATACAAATATAACACATTTCTACATGAATTTCGACTTTTAATACGAATAGAGTCCGATTTAAATGTTTGATGGAGAAATGTATTGTATCGTCTTAAAACTGAATACCAAGTACCTGTATAATATATGTAAAATATAATGTTCATATAACATATTGGTACATTTAAAAGTATATGGATATCATATCACGTCTACTTTTGAAGATGATAATAAAATTTTACTTAAAGAAAAGTTTTGTTTGAGTAGAAGAGTTTAAACTTTTATTTTAAAAAAAAGATCAATTAGAATCCGGTTGAAGTTGTTTTCAAAATAATCCTAAACTTTTGATCGAATAAAGTTAGGGTGTGTTTGATTCGTTAAGAGGTAATCGTTTTATTGCTTATTACCACTTCTTATTGATAAGAGACGTCTCAATAATTGATAAGAGGTTGCAATAAAATTGTTTGATTTTTAAATTTATAAATGTCTAATCATATATGTTCTCTTGACTTTATTTATGAAATTAAAAAAAATTATGATTTATAAATATATGCGACTTTTCTATTTTATTAACCAAAATTTCAACTAGCACACATATTCGGAAGCAAACAAATAACTCATAACAATCAATTAACAATCATAACTATCGAATATGCAGTAGTTCTTCAAACAAAAGAATACCAACAATCAGTTGATAATATCAACCATTAGTTCTTATAACTGACTAATATCAACTTTCAGTCTACATTAATCTGTTCGAAGTTTGTTCACGTAAATTATTCATATATTGTTGATCAGCAACAACACTTTCATGTGCTTGAGCTTCTTGTACTGCTCCATTTTCATTATCCCCTTCTGCATCCACTTGATTATACTAAAAAAAACTCATCATTTAATCATTCCTTTCACATAAAGTTATGTACCGCAAAACATGAAAGGATAATGTCTCTTTGAACTTCAAGTGTAAATGGGGCCATTCTTTTCAGGATGGGGAAACGTGCTAATTATATAAGAATCCATTGATAAGATTATTTAAGTTAATCCAACTTAACCTCATTAATAGTCCAATTATTTAAATTATATAGACCCAAAAGGGATACTCCATAACTTAACCCAACTAACTTTGAATATCCATTTAAACTAATTAACGTTCTAGCCCAAAATTATTTAATTAAATTCCAAATCATTTTTTATTAAAACTCTTTAAACTTGCATTGATCTCATTTCTAATAATTAAATCTATACGACTTCAACCCACATATAACCCAATAATTAACAACCCAATATAAATAACCAACACCATTAATTTAGTTTGATAGCCTAAAAATCAAATCAACCTAAACCCAATTATTTAACATTATCTAGTTCAATTCAACATCCCAAACTAATTAATTAATAACCCAAAACACATTAACATTTAACAACCCAAAATTAATTTCCAAACTAAGAAAACTCAACAAAATACAAATTGTAATCAACTCATTAAAAGAATAAAATAACTTCTTATTTTTATCAACTAGCTCACAAAATAATAACATGACAGCAGCCCAATTTCAAAACCCAAAACCTAATTAAATTAGAAAAAGCCCAACAACATTTTTGTTTAACCTAATTGAATTTAAAGAAATAAAAGTAAAATAAAAGAAAGATCCATGTGCTCCTTTCATCTGCAACAAAGAGAAAAACAGAAAGAGGAAAAGAAATGGTGAGGCGCCGATCGGCACCGGAGCAGGGGGAAACAGAGCCGGCCAAGGCATTTTCCGGGGCCGACGAGCCCATCACCCCGTCACGTACTCGACTCTCTTGGTGAACGAAACAGAAATAAGAGGGCAGACAGAGCACGACGCCGCTGCCGCCGGCCAATGGTTGTGGCGTTGTGACTGGTGATGACGTCGGTTGTAAGCGCATCAAAAGTGACAGTGAAGGGTTGTGGCGTTGGTTTCGGTGTCGGCTTCAACGTCTTCTAGGGTTTGGGAGGGGGATGAGTCATTGCCGGAGACAGAGAGATCGTTGTTTCCTTTGGCGACGAGAGGGGATAAGCGTCGTTTCCAATCCTGATTCAATAAGAGACGGTAAGAGAATTTTTGTCTCTTTTCTATTGTTGGCAGCAAACGCTCTCATAAGTAATTCCTCCTACCGAATAAGACTTTTAAGTCCAATAAGAGCCCATTGAGAGAAATCAAACATGCCCTTAGTCTCCTACCAGAATATAAATATGTTTTAATATCATTTAAACTTATAACTACATGTCGACATTTATTACTTAAAACATATTTATAAAATTAATGTCCAGCTCTAAAACAAAGTTACAACTCTCAAAGTATCTAAATCGCAACAATGACTGATTTTATGAATTTGTGTCCTTGAGATAATTAAATTTATGAAAATAATTCCTATAAGTCATTTATTATTAAAATATAGTCCCTTTTAATTTTGTCTCTCGTTCAAATTAATAAACAAATTATCCTTCTATTTCAAACTACGAAACTCCTTTTGAAATTTTATTTGAAGTATTTAGATAAGTGTTCATCATTGATGTATAGATCACTAAGAAAAACATTGCTCCAAATTTATATGTTTTTACACCATAAGCATCCCTTAATAGTATTGTTTTATAAATTTCAAGTTATTTTATAATTTTTAGTATACTTTATAAAAACAATAACATAGATCCAAAATTGATGATAGACAAAAACTCATGAACACCAATTTTGTGTAACAAACCCACAAGAAAGGAAAAACAAACCTAAATTCAAGGTGTAAAATACTCCAATATCAAAGGTGTTGAAGGAGATGAACAAAACCCTAAAATGAAAGATTCCTAGAAAGAATATTTAGATCAAAGTGTTGAAGAATATTATTTTGTTGGTTGTAAAATTGGTTTGACATGTGTTTTTACTATGCGGCAATTTTGACCCAACAGGTCAAACGGACGGAGCGATCAAAACGACACGTAGTTTCTAGAAAATATTTTTTTCAAAAATAAAATTATAGAATATCTATTGATTCTATTAAAGGAGTAAGTAAATGTCAAGTGTCATTTGAATAGAATGTCAATTGGCTTAACGAGGATTTGCCAAGTGTACATTACTATTTTTACTATTAATGATTCTATATTTATATCCATTAAAATCTCAACAAACACCATTTTAAAATATATTTTAATAACGATAATAAATTTAAAAGTTATTAATGAACATATTAGTTTTTTTTTTTCAATTTTAAATTTATATAGTTTTAAGGAAAAGATAACTATTAAAATTTCCGTGTAATACACGGGTTAATAAACTAGCTATGTATTAAACAAAGTGTTTTTTTTGAAAAAAAATCAAAATTATATTAAATTTTTGTCTTTTAGTCGTCGAACTGTTTGCTTGAATGGATCAGAATTATTACTCCTAGTTTTTAGTTGAAGGTGGCAAGAACATCCCAAATAGGTTTCAATTTCCAAGTTTGGGCGTGGTTGATGAACCCAACCTTAATTCAAATAAAAGATATCACGTAGCCAACGGCGTATCAAATAAAACAAACTGATTTCATCATAACCAACTTCCTTCCTATAGTTATATTTTTTCTATCCTTCAAAGCAGCTTTTAACTTGCGACAAACCTAAGTTATAAAAATATGTATACACTTCAACCTTGCTTTAAATTGGAAGATGAATGTAAGATGACAAAGTTCGAACAACAACATAAAAAAATAAATTGATTTTGTTTGGATGAGGCAACTTCAAATAATGAGTATCAATATAATATGGTTTTAGCTAGCCTTGCCTTTTTTCCCTTTATCCTCCTATTTTTACAAGGAAAAGTTTTAAGCCTGATTTTCAATATTTTTATTTTAGTTCCTCACTTAAAAATGTTTAAAGAACATGATTATATTTATGTTATTCATTTATTTTTTCCTCTTCAAGAACACAAAGTAAGTTTTTGTCGACTACTCTTTTGTTAATGTGAATCTGGATTTAAATAGAAATATTAATTCATAAGAAAATTCGTGGGTTGAAAATTTTACTTCAAAATTTTGAACTTTCTACTTGGGTGAGGAACCAATAGTTGCCAAACAAAACCATTTTTGCTGTTATGATTGCCCTAAATAAAGAACTTATATCCTGACTCGAATAAAAGAGGGCAAACTTTTGCTTCAAATTAAGAAATCGACTTGTGTCTTATTTAATTATGAATTTCTTTCGTCTTAGACTTCTGTCAAAAGTGAAGGGGATAGAAAAAGACTCTTGAAACTTCCACCAAGTGGTTCCCAAATAAGGATCTGATTTGCTATTAGTGGATATGGATGAAGTTAAATGGATGGATATTTGATATGTAACGAATATGGATGATTATTGAATACGATATGGATGATGATTTGTCATCCACAAATAATATCCATTAACCCAAAATTAACAACATTTTTATTTTTGATTTTATATAGGTATATAAATCTATATATGTTTGTAATCTTTATTTTGTATCACTATATTATAATTAAGTAATTAATAAGAAAACATACAAGTATTTGTATTACTTTTATGTCTTAATTTAGTAGCGAAGTAACAACCCTTTTTTTTGTATTATATTGATTTTTTAATCTTATACATGAAGTTTCAATCTTGATAAATATAAAGTGATTAATGTCCCATGAGTAGGCACTTCCAACTCTAGCTTTCACTTTTGAATAAAGACTCATTGATTGTTAATCGGATATGCCACTTAACACAAGATTGGGTCGTTTGAATTTCTTTTTCTCAATAAGTCAATCCACAATTTCATATATTGATTATGTGATTTTTAGTTTTTCTTGTTCAATTAATTGAGTTTTTATGGACGACATCAATTATGAGCATTTGATTTTCGCAACCAATTACGTTAAAGCTTTCATAACCTACTTTACAATAATTATGTTTACAAATTACGTACTATGATATTTAACCAAAAATTATTTCTAACATCCAAAGAATATTCATTTGCCTGCTTCAACCAATGGATATGGATATAGTCATATAGACCGATAAAAATACTTTAGGTGTATATGTATATGGATATAACAGATGAAAAAATAAATAGATATAAATATGACATTATCTTATCCATATCCAATCCATTGTCATACATATTCCCAAAGAGCTTAAAGCTTTAGTGAGACAAAAGCTAGAGACTTGATACTAAAATATTGAATTCTTTGAATTGAGGTGATAAACATAAGTTCGTCTTCTGGGCAAGTCAAGAAGAGTGTCTGAGTTTTTTTTGGTAGGGCTTTCTTTTCATCCCCTTTTATTTTATCCTTCTTGAAAATAAACCAAAAACTATGATGGAGCTATTCGTAGCCTGAAAATAAGTCATAGAAATAATCCATGTAGTTTGATAGAGATATGAAATTGGTTTCTACAATTCAATTATTATAATTTGATCCATACAGTCGGGAATCATTGGTTTCAAGAAACATTTTTAAGCGCAACGGAAATAATAAAAACGACACTGACAAGATCGCATAAAGAACACACATAATAAGATAAATAAATGCACGAAAAAGAATAACAACTCATAGATTGATTACAAAACAATATATAAAAAGTATAGACGTTTTATTTGTAAGAAAAGTTGACGGACTTAAGACTAAGATGCACAACAACAACAATAATAATAAATACATAGGTTTGTTTCCTTTAATAACAACAAGTGATGACATTATCAATATATTCATTTACAACGTTGTTACTATTCAATGAACGACGTACCACGCAGACAGACAGCTCAAGCAGACAGATAATCAACCGACTTACTTTATTACTTTAAATATAATATATAACAATTTTGTTTTCTATAATAACTTTTAATATAATACATTTTATAAGAATTCAAATATATCATTATGATCACATTGTTTTAATATATATTCCGATTTAAAATTTATTACCGTTAGAACTTTTTTCACTAAGCAGATAAATATGCAGCTGGCCAATTTTTTTATTTTATATATAACATATAACTGTTTTATTTTTTTGTTATAATATTTGATATTATATTTTATAAAAATTCGCATTAATTTTTTAATATTCCAGTTAAAATTTTTCCATATAAAATGACAGTTTTAAGCGTAAACAGCCTTGTAACTATTAAATACCTCTGCGTAAACAGGTAAAGTAGAAACATACTGACTAAAATTACATGAAAGCGGGGATAGCTCAGTTGGGAGAGCGTCAGACTGAAGATCTGAAGGTCACGTGTTCGATCCACGTTCACCGCATTTTTTTATTTTATAATAAATCTTTTTTCCCCCTTTTTTTTCGTAATTGAAATGGGCCGGTCCTACAATTGATTAAGCCCAACCAAGAGTCACAGGCCCACCTCCAGAGCGTCACTAAAGTTGAATTCAATTTTAAATGCCTCTTTTATTGTTTTCTTGAAAAATATTTTCTTTTCTTTTATAGAATCGTAAAATATTTTCTTTTCTTGTAAAATGAATTTTTTTGATGACAACATATTTTTTGATATAAAACTAACCTGAGAGTTTTTCACCGCATTTTTATTGATATTAAGAGTTTTTTATGTTTTCAAGTTTTTGCATTTTCGTCCATCCATGTTATGTTTTTTTTATCATAAAAGTCGTCAAGTTAATTTTTCCTTTTAATTTTAGTGAAATTTAGAAATTAGAAGTTTAGAACCTGATTTTTCAAATTTTAAAAACATGGTTTACTAATTAGAATCGGTATCTAATGTACAAATTCACTAAACATAAAAGAAAAAATTAACATGAGAACTTATATGAAAAAAAAAACATGAAGGACGAAAATACAAAAATCGTGAAAACGTGTCGGTTTTTTTCGTAATAAATCCTAACATTAATACAACCCTTTTTCTTCAATCCTAATTGGCTTATATAGTCATTCAAGCCCAACATCCGTAATGGGCCCCCAGCAGAATAAAACTTAATCGTTTTTAAATGTCTTCTTTTTTCTTTTTATATTTCCCAAACTATATTTAATATATATTTTTTGATCATACATCATTCATTCTTATGTTTTGATTTATCAAAATACTAGTTTTTGACTCACGTGTTACATGGACAATTTTTAATAGAATTTATTTATATTAAATATATATAAGTAAAAATAAAAACACACAACTATTAATTATTTAAATTGATATACATAGTAGCTGTTTTTATGATTTGTTTAAATTTTTTTATTTTTAACTTATACTAGTTTATAACCCGTGTATTACACGGATAATTTGAATAGAGCAATAAAATTAAAATTAGAAAAAATTAACTCTAAGATAAAATTTTGAATTGGTTTATATTTGATTGATGATACACTATAGATTAATATCTTATTTGAATTATTTTATATTGGAATTTTAATTTATTTAAAAAGAAAATATAGATGTATTTAAAAATTTTAATATAATAAATTGACAAATTATAAAAAATTTCCAACGTATCACAATTTGTTATTTATTTATTTTTAATATTTATATATAGATAAATACTTGTAACAATAATAAATAATAATTAAATCATAACAAACTAATGTAAATATAAATTTAAGTTTTTATACATTCCAAAATTTTAAAAAATCAAATTTGAATTTTTTAAATAATCTTTATTTTTTAACACCAAATTGGTTATATTATATTTAATTATAGTAAAAATATAATAAGATTTTTAATTAAAATACATGTATCATTAATATATGATGACAAGTGACACCATAAAAGAAAAACAAGTTGCATCTAGTTACTTATTTATTAGGATTTATGGTTAGATTATAAGATATTTAAAAAATATATATGTAACATATGTATGGAAGATAAATCATAAATTTAGAAATACCTCTTTACCCACAATATTTGTTGTTTTGTTGCTAGCTATCATCCTTATCTAAAATTAAAACTTTTAAACATTGTCTACTTTAAACTATAGATAAGACATTGTACAATTGACCATGGTGAAAGTCAACTGCTTTAAAAACAAACCAACATTCGATAATGACGTATTTGGCTTTTATTGTGAGTAAATAATATATTGCTTCTAAATTGAAACATTTCAAATGAATGAACCGTGCATTTTATTTTAAGTAAATAAAATATATAATATATAAAATATAAATTTAAAAATAGAATTGAATATTAAGTTACATATGTCAATACATGAATGTGCAAAATGACATTCTAATAGATCGAAATGTGATATCTATTTAGTTATTTATCAGAATAGATAGATGTGTTGCATGAGTTTTATATTTAATGAATAATTATCTTTATAATATATAAACTTAAAATATTATTATAAAAAAACAATAGTGATATTAAATAGAAATATAGAAATTATGATAATTTTAAAAATATCCAAATAAATTTGGTATATTTTAATTGTTATAAATAAATAGTTAAGATAAAAAATGTTTAATGATAACAGTCAAAACATATAAAGAAGTTATATAAAATGAATCAATCTAGGTAAATTAATTAATTAGGTGTTATATTGAAAGGTAATTAAATTGAATTCATTTTCATTAATAGACTTAAATTACATAGTAATTAATTTTATGTTTTAAAATCAATTAAATGTGTAATTAAAAAGAGTTATTTTAGGAAAATTGGGAGGAAAAATGAGAATTTAGTTAGTTGTTGTGATGATATGTGGCATAAGATGTTCTCTTTTATTAATATATAAAGATAAAGATAAAGATATAAAGACTAGTTATTAACCCACGTATCATGTGAATATTTTATAAATAAAATGTTTACTAAAAATTTACACAAAACGTCAATTACATACAAAAATGTTTATTTTTTCCTAAAAAATACGAACATAGTATTATCTTTTGTTACTAAGGATAATTAAATTTTTTTTTAAATATGTATGACTATTATTTAACGTGTCTCATCATTTTAAAACTTTTTAATTTTAGATTTTTATTTATGAATAAAAAACTAAAAATTTACTTTTTACATAGAATAAAATTTAAAAACTTTTAAGATTAAAAAAATTACAAAACAACTCATTTTCAATATTGCATTATTTTCACTTTTTAAATATATAAAATAATGCATAGTTAGCTAACATTAGTAGTTAAATCTGAAAGTTATTTAAATCAATTAAAAAGATTGTTTTATATATATAGCAGTTAAATTAGGTAGTACTTAATTATATTTTTATTTAAATTTTAAAAATAAACTAGATAACTAAGTAAGAAGAATCCTATATGGAAAATTGTGTGGGAAAAAAATTTTTGTAATCGAAAAAACGACACGTGATGCTATTATCTTTTACACACACACACACACACACACAGATATATATATATATATATATATATATATATATATATATATATATATATATATATATATATATATATATATAATTATTTTTTAAGAATATAAACTTATAAACAAATACACACTTATTATATGCATGTGATATAAACATATATTTAGTTTATCGAAAATTCAATTCAATTCAACTTAAACATTTATGTTTCTCAACAATAATATTTTGCATACTATCAGTAAAACTTTAAATTTAAAATTAATTTATTTTTTTATACGAATGTCAGATTAGTTTATCTTAAAAAAATAAAAAATTGTGTGCTCGATTTACATAAAATTCATAATAATCTAGTTTTATCTAAATGTGAATAAGAAAACCCAAAATATGCAAACTAAATCCATTTTATAAAAACTAACATAAACAATAGCCTTTAATTAAAATAATTTACATACAGTTATGTATGTTTTATACCAAGAAAATATCATATAAGATAAAAAAAATTGTATGTTTTAATTAAATACTAGACATCAAAATATGAACTTTTTGTGTAAAATTTTTTTAGATTAATATTAGAATATTTAAAATATTTTCTTTTTTAGATGTATGGATTAAATATGAAAGTGTTTGAATTAGATTCCATAAATTTTCTTAATAATGAATTGGTAAAATTAGAAATCTAATTATGGAAAAAAAGCGGGAAATCAAAAATTTAGAGAGATGAGGAGATGACACGTGGCATGAGAGGTTTTTTTTAATTAATATAATATAGATAGATTTTAACTGATACAATTTGAGACTTCATTTTATATATGATACAATACTTATAGATACATTATAACGGAGTGTATTTATATTTTTAAAGTTAGTAACTGTATTTATCTTATATTATTCATTAATTAAAAGTAAAAGTAGATTGTATTTTCCTTTCTAAAATAATAAATTGTATTTATCATATATTTTTTATAATAGATTAAAAATATATATTAGAATGCATTTATCTTTTTAAAAATTATAATAATTTAAAATTTTATTTTTTTATTTATAAATTAAAAATAATAGAGTGTATCTATCTTTTCAAAAATCAAAAATTATAATTATCTTTTAATTTTTATAATAAGTTGTTTTATCATTTCCGGTGAAACGTGGTAGTGACACGTGACATTTGATGTTCTCTTTTATTAAATATAGATTATATATTCATGTACTACATTGGTTGAATTTAAAAAAATTAAGAATAAATATTTATATAAACACATGAAATAATTATAAAAAATTGAGTTTATTAGATTTTATATTACAGTAGTTAGATTAGTTTTTAATAGATTGAATTGAATTTGATTTTAAATCAAATTTAATTTTAGTAATAACGAAATAATATCAAAAATATAAAGCGGGGATAGCTCAGTTGGGAGAGCGTCAGACTGAAGATCTGAAGGTCACGTGTTCGATCCACGTTCACCGCATTTTTTATTTTTATTTTTAATTATTAATATAACCCTTTTTTCCCTTTTTTCTGTAATTGAAATGGGCCGGTCCAATAATCAATCAAGCCCAACGAGCAGTCATGGGCCCACCTCCAGAGCGTCACCAAAGTTGAATTCAATTTTAAATGACTCTTTTAATGTTTTTAGAATCGTAAAATATTTTCTTTGCTTGTAAACGAATTCTTTTTTTAATGATAACATGTTTTTTATATATAAAGGAACCGGATAAATACAGTAGCAATACAAAAATACGACACAAACTCGTAAATTCGATAAGATACAAAAATATAATAATCCAACTATACAAGTAAGATGGTGTTTGGAGTATGTCCAGATGAAATCCTTCTATATATTAAATGAACTCCATTTTATGTTTATGAAGTCGCATCAATTTATTTTTTAATATATTTTAAGTATTAAAATAATGCATATTAATTCATATTTTCGACAAGTTGCTTGTCTATTTTATAAAGAGGGGTTTGAATGGCATAAACCATAAAAAAAGGGTTAAGTGTAAATTTGACCATTCAACTTTCAGATTTGTCTCATTTAGCCACTAAACTATTTTTTGTTCCGGTTTAGCCACTAAGCTTTAATTTACTAATCTACTTTGAGAAAAATGAACAAACTAATGATTAAATTGGTGCAAAATATGATAGTTTAGTGGCTAAATCGGAACAAATTTTCTGTGGTTAAATCAGTAAAAAAACGTTTAATAGCTAAATGTGTATACAATAAATAATTTAGTGGCTAAATCGAAAAAAAATCTAAGATCAAATGATACTTAATTCTAAAAAATCCCAAATATAATTTAACTTCTTAACATAGTATGTTTAACAAAAATGTACTAACCACTGACCACTAATTTTAACCGTTAAAAAAAAGTGAAATTTTTTAAACGTTTTATAAAAAAAGATGAAAACAAATATATTTACAAAACTACGTTTTCTTGAAAAAGTAGATTCTGTTCATCTAAAAAATTGCCAAAAACATGCTTCTTCATTCCATTTCTATGCTTGTTACTGCATGCCAAAAAACAATATTCCATATAACAAATAGCATGTTAAAATCTATAACAATTTCAGTCCGATTCAACTCAAGGACCGAGTCAGGAGCTTCTTGAAGGTCTCTTCAGTGCAACCATTGCGAGGTAAAATCTGCAGTTTACAACATAGCACCAAAACTTCAAAAGGATCCAATCGCCTGATGATTTCACTATCCCGATCATAATCCTGCAACCATCCAGATTCGATCCACGTTTTTCAAGTTCTTTAGAACTTTTTTTTTAAGAAAAGTGATTTGAAAATATGATTCCCAAGGAATTATTGATTATCGACACGTTGAAGCAGATGTACGAGGAACCACAAACCTTTTCGGTTACAACAACGGTTGGTTTGGAACCAAACTTGTTCTCGAGATTTATAAGTCTTGCTTTGATCATCTCCATGTCCTAAATCAAGTATCAACGACTGGATTAACAGATTATTTATTTTTACCGTGTTAAGGGTTTATTATGAAAAAAACCAATGTATTTTTCACATTTTTGCAGTTTAGTTTCTTTGTCTTATTTTTTACTAATAAAATCTTCAAGTTCTTTATTTTATAGGTTTTTGAAAATTTACCTATTAGAGCCCCTTTGTAATAGATAAACCAAGATTCGGAAACACATAAAAAAACTGTGTTCTAATAAGTAAATTTTCGAAAACCAGGAAAAAAAATAACCTAGAGGTTTTTATTGGTAAAAAATAACAAGGACTAAACCACAAAAAAGTGAAAAGCATGTTGGTTTTTTTTTTTTATAATAAACCATTGCGTAAGAAGATAGACATACCTCGTCTTGAAACTGATGATGGTCGCTATAGTCTAGCCGATCAACATATAACGGGTCCATCTGCAAATCATCGAGGGAGGGCAGATCGAAGAGTTGGTCAAAACGTTTATGGAACAATGGGAAAGCGGTAATCATGCAAGAATCATGGAGATATCATAAAAAGAAAAGAAATAGTACGTTATCGATCCTCTGCACAAACGAGTTAGGAGAACCGATTGCAGAAACACATAATATGGTCTTTCCGGATACAATTCCCAAAGGTAATCGGCTCGAAACAATTGGCGCCTTAAAGAAATGTGAGGGAGTCATTGCAGATAGGTATACGGGAAGAAATCGATTCACTTCAAATATTGTTGATTCAATAACAGAAAGACTCTGATCTGGTACCTATAATTGTTGATCATTCTCGTTTAATAAAGCATAAACACCATCATTCTAAAAGTTTTCTTCAAGCGAGAGGATTTTGCATACCAAATCGGCATGATGGATTATAGCAGCATCAGCACGTTTTAACGAAGTTAAAGGTTCTCGTAAAGGTCCAAAGGGAAGTAATCTTTGGTTTCCCCAAGGCGATAACGCATTCACCATCACAATATCAAGATCACGAAACATGCTTATATGCTGTCAAAGATATAATTTCATTGCTAGATTTTGCAATCTTTTTAAAGCAAGAAGGTATTGATTTATATCAAGAAAACAAGCGTCGGTGTTACCTGCATTCCATCATCGAGAATTGCGACTCCAATTTTATCAGAAACAACTCGGGTTTCTGATATATGTTTCTCTAAACATGTGTTATCAAGAGGATGAATGAAACCATGCCCATGAAGAAACGAAGCAGCAGTAGCCGCTCGATTCGCACCCACTCCAATCTTCACAAACGTCCCAGCGAAATGCCTTTGTAGCATTTTAGCTTCATCGGCACCACCATAACCCTGCCAACCACAGCGACGGAAATTCAAATCTATTTAAAACACTCTCCAATATCCTGCATTTTCATAAGCACATTCTTAAGGTAATAAGCATTTCAAACCTATCCTTTAAATTTCCAAAACACTAAATTTACAAGAACTAGCAATGTGGGTTTTTTTTTAACGGCAAACTAACCTACTCCTACTCCTAAACTACCCTTTTGCCTCAAATGGGGACTTCAGAACTTACTTCCACCACCTAAATTCCAACTTGCCTCCAACGGGAGTCGAACTCGTGAGCTCACACTTATATGTCACCTCTCATACCAAATGGGGGCTAAACCCCATTGGTTGGAGCAATGTGGGTTTTCTGTTTATATTTCTGTTGTTTGTCCAACATAACTCATTCTTGTAAACTCTTCATGAGTACATAGCTTCACTTTGACTTTTGAGGTTAAATTTAAGGGTTAAAATCGCACAATACCGTCGTACATTTTCAAATGTATCGATATGGTACATGAACATTTTTTAATTTCTTTTCCAATATGATATATTTCTATATAGAGTTCAGTTTTTCGTACAAACAGAGCCCGAAAATGTATCATACTGGAACGGAAAATAAAAGTACATGTACCGTATGGTGCTTAATTGCACTAAAATTCATTAATTAAGCTTTAGAAAACTAAAATGTTTGACCTAAAAAGTCAACACAGTGATGAAATAACATAACATACTCTGGTGAGGATGAGAGGCGAAACCCCAACATCATTAACGAACCAATTGGCGATGAACTCGACCATCGGCGTCTTCCCATTACCACCCCACGTCAAATTGCCGACGCTAATGACCGGCACCGGTAACCTTCAACAGCCATGAAAATTGCATCATTAAACCCTAAATTGAATGGAATTAGGGTTAAAAGAAACAAACTTACCTGTGTTTCGGAAGGAATCGAAAGTGGTAGAGATAGTAGCGAAAGGAGATAGCGAATTTATAGAGGGAGGAAGATAGAAATAGGAGAGGGATGAGAGAGAGATGAAGAGGAGAAAGTGTGTGTGTTTGAGAGCTGGGTGTGTATGCAATTTGATTTACGATTCTTCTCAATTTCTCCATTGATAATATGCCCTAAATGAAGAAATTAAATCCAGGAACATTTTTAGGGTTTTTTACTTGACCATTGATGAAGTCTGTGAAAGCATTTGACAAAACAGCAGAAAGAATCACTTCAATAAACTCATATTCATGGACATTATGATCTTATAGTCCACGAATTAAGGATAAATTAAGCTTTTAAGAGTCAAATTTTTGGCAAATTGAGCAAATACTAATGCTGCGATAGAGTGTGTTTGTTGAATGTATAGCTCAAAACTCAAACAAATGAATAATTACATGCTACAATTCAGTTGTCGTAAAGATTGTAATGGAGTTTTTTAAGAATCAAAATCACATTCAATCAAATTCAAAACATGAAAGTCATAAAAATCCAGATTAGACGAGAAGAGGAGGGAATCTCATCTTAAGTTTGCTTTGTGATTTTAACAAGCATTCAGGTTAGACTCAAAAAACAAAGGGAAATTGCCCAAAAAGTTGGATATTTTTACGATTAAAACTTCTAATCATTTTTCATTGCATAAAAAATCTTCAATCGGTTAAAACTTTGTAAATTTGGGGTTTTATCAAAAAAGCTGACTTGCAACAGGCTAAACCGGTTGCAAGTTGATGACGTGTAAAACTTTTAAATAGATTTTGGCGTAAAAACCCCCAACTTGTTTAGTTTTTGCAATTAAAACCCCAAATCATTTTTAATTGGATAAAAAATCTCCAACCAACAATGATAATTAAAATTGAGTCTTCACTGATTGGAGTTGCTCGATGTAGAGAAGAAGAGAAGAGATAAATATGATTGTTGGTTAGAGATGAGAAAAAAAAAATAGTTTAGGGTTTTAATCGAAAAAGTCACCAATTTCGGGGTTTTATGTAAAAATTCAGTTTAAGAATTAGACATGTAGTGCCAACTAGGCGCCACGTAAGTCAGGTTTGCCATGTGGACGCCACGTGTGTACCATGTAAGCATAGCAACCTATTATAACCGGTAACGTCCTAATTTCAGAAGATTTTACCGGTTAGAGGTTTTTTGTACAATAAAAATGATTAGGGGTTTTAATCACAAAAATGATCCAACTTTAGGGACTTTTGTGCAAATTTCCCAAAAACAAATTTAGATAACGAAAACTAATCATTTTTTAGTTTCAGTTTTTAAGTTATAGTTTTTTGAAGAAAAACAAGTGTTTCTATAAACAATGAAAACTTATTTAGATTGTGAATTTTTTGCTTTAAGAAAAATAAGACTAGTAATTATAAAATAAGAAAAATAAAATATGTAATAGAAAATTAAGAGAGAGAAAGAAAATATTATAAAGAAATATATGGTATGTAATAGAAAAGTAAAAGAGATAAAATGATAAATGGTATTTTTAAAAGTGAAATGAAACTTTATGAAATTGTTGTTAAGTAAACAAGTTTTCTTTTTCTTTTTAAAAAAAATGAGATGTAAATTTTCGATAACTAAACGCACCTCGTGGCGTTTGGTTCGTCAAATGCAATTTGATGGAATTGAATATAGAATTTAGCTTATTTAGAATTTTTGATAACTAGGGGCTTGCTTGTTTTTTCACTTTTGTCTATTTGAGCTCTTTTGTCTGATCCAGTCAGACAAATGAGGTTGAAATCTGTTTATTTTTTCAATCCCAATCAGACGTGTGATGTACTGATGTCTGACATTCCTCTATTCAAAACAAATTTGAATGTATTTTGTCTAAATCTACTATCTAAAACTATAAATTGATAAATTGTATGTAAAAATACATTTTATTAAATTTAAAAAAAAACAATATTATCTAAACAAATTTTAGACTTTTTTTAACATCTCATTAAACAAACGGTAAAAAGTGTTTCGACATCTAAAATCTAAAAAAAAAGAAGCAAATGGACCCTAAGACAAATGTCATATTTATGTATTTTTCATCAAATTTCTTTGTTTATAGAGTTTTGACATTCCTCCCAACTCACACATGAATCAAATTCCAACTCACACATGAATAAGATTCCAACCTATATCTCTAACCAATACTAAAAACTATTTTTTACTCTCATCATCAACTATATTAATAACTAAAATTCAAATTTCAATTTCTTCGAATATTCCGTGGTTTGATGATTATAATTTTTTTTAAAATAATGTGTAGTGATAATTAACTGGAAAATTGATCATGAGAAATGATGTGACTTTTTCATTGGATGATATATCATGACATAAATTAGTAAAACACACACATATATGTGTGTATAATTAAAATCTAATATGAAATCATGATAAAAAAAGTACTAGTAATTGTAGTTCTATTATTAATATAAGATAGATGATGAAAAAGACGTGTACATAGTAAAAACGAGTAAAATACTCCACATTTTTCGACGGGTATATGAATCATACACAAATAAATTAATGAAGTTGAAATGTAAAAAAGTAAGAATTTAAATTATAACTCTTAATCGTTAACAAATAAATTAATAAAGCTGAAATATAAAAAGTACGAAAATTAAAATATAATTCTCATCCAAAATTAATAACAATTATGATCACCTATCATTTTAATGTTATTATTATTTAGAAGGGTGAATTGCTATTTTCTAGATTTTCTTAAACAAATACTAAATATACTACATTCATCTTGCTAAAACTTATAATGATAATAATACAAAAGAATATCGAGAAATTTATAATTATATATATGTGTGTGTGTGTATGTGTGTGGGCTTTGGTTATCGTGAAAAACTAAATATATTGTTATGATGAAATCCCGTATATATTCAGCACCTCAATGATTTTCTCATCAAACACATGAAGAAACAAGCTCAATAAATGTGTTGTGATAAAGAAGAAGACAATATGAATGTTTGAATCTTTTATGGAACAGTGGCGGCTGATATGAATATTCAAGATGGTCAACCGTGTCTTTTCATAAAGTAAACCCTAGGAGCCTTTTATAGGCTCCTTTAATTAAGTTACAAGACTTGGCAACTTTGGCCCCTACACTATTACTTAAACATGAAATAAATAGAAATAAATACAAGACAAATTACAATGAGAATAAGTATTACAAAACAACTCCTAGGATCGAAATAATAAATCTAACAATCTCCCCCTTTTCGATCACTTAGGAGGTCCTGGAACTCGGGCATGATCTGTAGATTCACGAAGACCAAGTATGACGTCGAAGCGTCTGGTTACTTGTCTTATATGTAGCCTCTCGTTCAGGTATTCAATGCCGCTGAGTGTATCCTGTATCTCCTGTGGCGAGCATCTAAGTTCTGGATTAGGTTGAGCGTCAAAGTCTTGAATTTTCTGTGTAAGCGCTGCTCGAACCAATCTTATAGTGCCGTCGGAGTAACAGAGAAGATCCTCAAAGCGCATGAATCTTTTATGTCCTTTCTGATTCAAAAAGATAACCCCTGGCTGTCCTCGAAGCAAAACTTTGTAAGCCGGATAGTGGTCTAGCAAAAATACATCTTGTTCGGGAGCTTTCAGACCCACTTTGACTAATGCACTCTCAATTGCCATCTGGAAATCTCTGAGGCACATAATGATAGATCGGTGATTCATGCATCGAACCCGGGCTGCTAAGGCAGTCATATGTGTCAGACGACCATTGACTCTATTGACCAATTTTCTGTGCAGACGCTCTACATCGTCTATGTTTACGAAGTCAAGGTCGCTCTCATACAGGTCTTGAATGGTACCGTCTTCTCTAAGTACCTCGAAGGCTGGAGTGTAGACTCTGGCTCTCTTGTACATATGAATATTATTGATTCTGACTAATTTGGACTTTGACCAGTATTTGCTCTTATCTCTCGTTTCTCTAAGCATCATCTGATTGTATTCGGCTTGAACGCATCGAGAAGCATCGGTCATTACCATGAGAAGACGTCTACTGTAAGATCCCGGGTTCTTTCTGAAGACCATTTTGAACCTTTCTTCCAGGAAAGGATTTTGAAATTGATCGGCCGGGAACTTCTTCAAGAATTCTTTTAATCCCTGGACCGGAGGTTCTTCTAATTCTTTAGGCGGAGCCTCAAGAAGTTTCAATACACGGTCTCTCCGGTCCTGACATAGTCCTTCTTTCGTTTCCGCATCCAGAGTGTGGACTTCTCCCCAGGAGTACCACTTTATCCATTCCTCATCTGTTCTGTCATATGATGCGGGGACTTCTTTGGTATCAAAACAGTCCACAGTTCTGGCTCCGGAAGATTCAACGATATGGGAGTGTGGAGCAGATTGAGTTGGAAGGGTTGTTTGGACTGATGGGGTACGTATCACTGGTGGAGGATGTTTAGGTGTGGGAGTGGGTTGGATTGATGGAGTTTCTGTGGTGGTGACTGAAGGTGGTTGGATGGAAGAAGATGTTTGTGGTTGGGGTTCATGGGGTGGAGATTGGGGTTCAGGTTTTGGTGTGAGAAATGTATAGTCGATTTCATTATCAGAATCTGAGTCAGAAACTAAAATGATTTCGACTTTTTCATATTTGGGCTCATAAATCACCATTGCTGACGTGGGGTCTAACGAAGCTGGGCCCTCAATTCGTAGAGGTTCAAAATCTATCATCATCGCTTCCGTAGCCTCATATGTCTGATCCCGGGACCCAGACCCTTGAATTTCTGCTGCTTCAGCCTCTGCTCCCCCTAGAATGATCATCGAACCCTCATGATGAACTTTTTGACGTTTCTCCCCCTCATGACGATCAGGGTCGTCCTGGTCGTCATGTTTTCTTTTAGGGGGCTCAGCTTGAGTACGGCACTGAAGATCTATAACCGCCGACTCAAGGCGATCCATGCGTGTATTGAGCTGCTCTTGGACTTGAAGAATCAGTCGATTAAGTGCATCAAGCTTGTCCGAGAGCTCCGCCATTTGAAGTTGGACTGAATGGGATCCTGGTGAGGGGCCGGCTTCTGAGGCGACACCCTTACCCTTTATAAGAGAAAGAAGGGCGGTGTGTCGTTCCTCGGCTGCCTCCCTTTGGGCGTCCAGGTCAGCCCGGGTGATAACTCCGGCAGCACGTAATGCTGCCGTTAGCATCTCCAAATTGATGGGGAGATGGCCGGAAGTGGACGGCGTAGATTGAGCCACTCCCGGTCTTCCTTCCGTCATCTCTGGCTCCACTACGGGATGCTCAGATCCGGAAGTTTGTGGAGCTGCCACGGAGGCAGCTCCTGGGGATGCCAGAAAGGCATCGTGCACTGTGTGAATTTGTGGGGATGGAATCGTGGGCGAAGGAAGGTCGGTCACGTGGGGAGGAGTGTGACCTCTTTCAACACCGCCACTCTCCGAATGAGAGGGCGATAGAGTGTGTGGAAGATCCCCGTGGAATGAAGTGGTTTCCCTTTGAGGGGAAACCAAGTGGATGGTTGGGGTTGTTTCGACCGCTGGACTAACGGTCTTTTGAAGGGGAGTCCGGCTAATGGGGCTTGGTTCTCCCTCAGATTGCAAATCCCTCGGTTTTACGACAGAGACGGTTCTTTCAGAATCCGCCGTCTCTGCCGTCTCACCTACAGCACCCTCCCTTACACTCTCAAACTCCCGCTCACCAAAACCCAGTGATTGTTGTACATCCATCCTTTCTCCCTCATTCTCACTCACTTGATGCTCACCTTCGGACTGGTTAGTCTCAGTCGATTCCGACTGAGACTCATCCGGATAATACTCTCTCATATATTCCCTTACCCGATCTGTACCCCTCGACCTTGTAAGAGTAGATAACGGAATTATCATCACCTGTACCGTCGGGGCCCCCTTTGGCAAAGTCAATTTTTGGATAGCCACGGTGGGGTAGACATCAGCCTCCGGACGCTCATGTATGTCTTCGTCCTGATCCATTGCGCATTGAATAATGAGTTGAAGGAATCTCTGATAGGGGACATACTTGCGACCTTTCTTGGTGCTTCTTTCTACGTGGACTCTTCTTAATTCTTCAAAAATGAAAGCCTCATAGTCCACGTGTCGGTCGAAGGCAAAGCCGGTGAACATGGATAATACCTGGGCCGACGCCGAGTCGTGACCGGAATGCTTGGCTGTTAGGCACTTGTTCAGCACGTCGAAGAGAATCCTCCAGTGGGACTGAAGATTTTTGGTGCGGAAGTCGGAAGGTTTGGTAAGAGGGCCGTCATACCCTAGGGTTTGTATTTCAGAGAGGGCTTCTGATACGGATGGGTTTGGATCGAATGAGTCAATGGAGGGAAGATAGTCTTGTATGGGTAGATGAAGAATGTGACGGATGGCTGAGGTGGTGATTTTGACTGGAACGCAGTCAATGGTGGATGTGAAGTGAGGTTCGGGGTCGGTTATGAATTGGAGCCTGTTCCAGAATTGTTGGAGGTAAATCTGGGGAACGGCTATGGCTGTTGAAAGGGCATAATATATGGGATGGCGGGTGAGGATGTCAAAGGCAAGGGTTTGGGATTCTTTTGGGAGGATGGAGACGTCGAGTTGCCAGTTATGGGGGATAAACTCGACAAACTCGGCGCTCGGCAGAATGGCTTCCTCGGGTAGCTGAGCGTTATTATTAGGGATAGGAGGATGGGGTACGGTAAGAACGATTGCTGGATCCATTATCCTGCAAAGTGCAACAAAGTTAGAATCATAAGACTTGATATGATAATGCATTGATGTGAAGTCTAGATGAGTGTGAAATAGAATATGTCTGATCTGTTTAACATCGGGTCTTTATTAGCAGAATAAAATTCCACTAATAAAGTCCAAAGTCAATCGTTAAGAGACCGATGTTAGATAAGACCGTTTCACTCAAACACTGATCCTAACTCTAATCAATGATGCACTTGGATGGAACTATTTTTGTGATTTTTAATTTATATGAAAATGCAGAAATGGAAAACATGAAAAATGAAAATGTAAAAAAATCCTAAGTGTTGGATTTCGGATGGTCCGAATTCGGATGAACAGTGTCATCGAATTCGGATCAGTCCGAAATGGAATAATGCATGAATGATGTGAGTGGGACCGAATTCGGATGAGGTGATAAATGGGGACCGAATTCGGATGATGGTCCGAAGTGTAATTCATGAAATGATTGAATGTTGTCCGAATTCGGATGTGGTGTGAACATGGTCCGAATTCGGATGTTGACTTGTAAAAATGCATGCAATGAAATGGAAATGTCCCAATTTCGGATGGTACCTGGAGTTCGGATGAGGACCGAATCCGGGTATCATACGAATTCGGATGTACAGTGGTGAACAGACTTAGACAATTTTTCAATTTTTTTGAAAATTTTGACCCTGATGTGATGGTCCGAATTCGGATCAACAGTGGTCCGAAATGAGTTTTGTACTTTGAAAATTTTTGAAACAATTCTAAGTCGGACATCCGAATTCGGGTGGTGGTCCGAATTCGGACATCCGAAACTGCATGAGTGCAGTTAATGTTCATGCAAAATATAAACGTGAACAGGTGGAATCTTACTGAAAATGCATGAAATTACAGATCCTACACTAAAACAACCTAAGGAACATTTTATCTAACTACAACTAAGAAAAAATAACACATTAAACTACCTAAAAAGAGTAAAAACCGAATTGAAAAACTAGAAAAAATTTGAAAATCAAACAAGTAAAATACTAAGTTAAAGACTGAAATAAATGTAAAGAAGTGTTACCTGGTGATGCAGATGATGAATAATGCAAGAAAAACCGAAAAAAATGATGGTTGAGAAGCTTGGAATCGGTAATAATGGAGGATGTGGGCGGTGGTCGGCGACGGGAGAAAGAGAAGGAAGAAGATGAAATATCTTGAAAGTGAAGAAATTGACTCTTTGACCACCCATATATATTCGCGCGGGTCATGGGTCGGGTCAGAGGGATCCGCGCGGTTCATTGAAATGGGCCGCCGGTTTTTGGACTCAACAAACACAAGCAACACCAAAAGAAATGCTTTGGGCTTTTAAGAAAATTAATTAAAACATAAAAAGAAATTTTTGTCCAATAAGAAACTATTTTTGGAATTTTCGATAATTTTGAAATTAAAATCTTTTTGTGAATTTTGTGACCTATTAAATTAAAACTTAAAATTAAAAATTAAACTTAAGACTAACCTAAAATTCAAAAAAAAAAAAAAATTTAACTATAAAAGAAATAAAAGGAACACAGAATTATAAAATTTAAAATCCTAACTCTACTCCCCCTCAAATAAATACCGATCCTTTTTCCTTTTCTTTTTCAGATTTTAAACGTGACAACTCTTTTTTAACATTTCAAGTACAGACAAACCTGGATATTGTTTGCATCCCACTCCATGATGAACAATTCACACAGCGATTTATCAGGATCATTAATTATTAAAAATATACGCAGATAAGGAAAGATTGAGTTTCAATCTTGTGACATAATCCTTAAATTTAAATAACAGTTATTTTCTAAAATAAAGGAATTTCAATCATGATAGATTGAAATAGAATTATTTAAGACAATATCTGATATTTAATTTGAAGGTGGATTCAACATGCCGATATGAGATACTAAAAACCGAAAATGAGGTTCGTCTAAAGCTTTAGTAAATATATCCGCTAGTTGGTATTCCGTGCCTACAAAATACAACTCAATGGTTCCCTTTTCCACGTGATCTTTAATAAAATGATACCTGATATCTATGTGTTTTGTTCGAGAGTGCTGCACGGGATTGCAAGAGATGGCAATTGTACTTCGAGAATCACAGTAAATAGAGATATTGGTGAGTGAGAACTCATAATCGCGTAATTGTGTTCTCATCCACAGCACTTGCGAGCAACAGCTTGCAGCTGCTACATACTCAGCCTCAGCTGTAGATGTGGAAACACAATTCTGCTTTTTGGAAGACCAACTCACCGGTCTATCTCCTAAAAACTGTATTCCTCCCGACGTGCTTTTTCTGTCCACTCTACAACCTGCAAAATCAGCATCTGAAAACGCGTAAGATCAAAATCGAATCCCTTTGGATACCATAGACCAAGTTCGGGTGTACCCTTAAGATAACGAAAAATGCGTTTTACCGCAGTTAAGTGTGATTCTTTTGGGTCGGCCTGAAATCTAGCACAAAGACACGTTGAAAACACTATATCCGGCCTACTGGCAGTCAAGTACAGTAAGGATCCTATCATCCCTCTGTAAGTTGTATTATCGACACTTTTCCCGGAAGGATCGGTGTCTAACTTACAGTTGGAGGCCATGGGAGTTGTGATACTCGTGCAAGAGTCTAACTTATACTTCTTGAGAATGTCAAGAGTATATTTCGACTGGTTCACAAAAATCCCATCCTCAAGTTGTTTGACTTGTAATCCGAGGAAAAAGTTCATTTCCCCCATCATACTCATCTCAAACCGAGACTCCATTAGGGCTGAAAAATCCTTACAAAAATTACTGTCAGTAGATCCAAATATAATATCGTCAACATAAATCTGTACTAGCATTATATGTGGGCCTTCCCTTTTAGTGAACAGAGTTGTGTCCACCACACCTTTATAGAAACCGGCAGAAATAAGGAAATTCGAAAGACTATCATACCATGCTCGAGGTGCTTGTTTTAAACCATAGAGGGCCTTATCTAGCACATAAACATGGTCAGGTTTATGTGCATCAACAAAGCCTTGTGGTTGTTCAACATACACTTCCTCGTTAAGTTCACCGTTTAGAAAGGCAGTCTTGACGTCCATTTGGTACACTTTGAAGTCTTTGTGTGCCGCGTACGCCAAGAAGATTCTGATTGCTTCGATCCGTGCAACTGGAGCGAAGGTCTCGTCATAATCTATCCCTTCTTGTTGTCGGTAGCCTTTGGCAACAAGTCTTGCTTTGTTCCTTATCACAATGCCGTTCTCATCTCGTTTGTTCTTAAAGATCCACTTCGTTCCGATGACTGTACGGTCTTTTGGCTTGGGAACTAACCGCCATACTCTTAGCTGTTCAAACTGGTTGAGTTCCTCTTGCATTCCAACTATCCAATCCGGATCTGTCAGGGCTTCATCCACACGAGCGGGCTCTATCATACTCAAGAATGATGCGTATAGACATTCATTAGCAGATTCCCTACGAGTTTGGACTCCTGTTGTTACGTCACCAATGATTTGCTCTGTTGGGTGACTGCGGGTCCATTTGATCTCGTGTGGAAGGGGTGCTCGGGATGGAACCTCTGTGGTTAATATGGGAATGGATGAGGATTCATGGTCAATGGTTTCAAATGATGGTACCACGGGTTCTGGTTCAATTTCCGAGTGTTCAGGTGAAGGAAGAATCGTTGGTATTATATGTGAGGGTATTACAGGAGTAGATTCAACTGCGGATGTGTCGGTGGATGATGTGGATGGATGAGGATATGTTGATGAAGATGGAGCGGAGAAACTTTGCGGCGCAGTTGAACTGGAAGGATTACCTACATTATTAACAACATTAGACACACTAGCGTTAGGACCGAAAAATTCAACATAAAAAGGATCAAATAAATTAACCAAATCAGAAGTAGAAAAAGAAATGGGATTATTCGAAGAGTCTCCAGGCATTTGAGTAATGCGTGGTCCTGATTGATCAACTTCGGGTGCCAGTTCAGCCAACTCATCAAATGTGACGTGCACACTTTCATTAACTGTTCTGGTTCGGGTATTGAATGCGCGATACGCCTTCGAGTTGGATGAGTATCCAATGAAGATCGCTTCATCCGCCTTTTCGTTAAATTTCCCGAGGTTGTCTCTGTCATTCAGCACATAGCACCTGCAACCAAATACACGTAAGTACTTGATAAATGGTACTTTATTCAAAAAGAGTTGGTAAGGAGTTTTGTTAAAGTGCTTATGGATGATGGAGCGATTCTGTGTATAGCATGCTGTTGATACGGCTTCGGCCCACAAGAACGGAGGTAGCTTTGAGTATGTGAGCATTGTGCGAGCGGCTTCTATTAGCGTACAGTTACGCCTTTCCACGATCCCATTTTGTTGAGGTGTTCGAGCAGCAGAGTATTGATGCTGAATCCCTTTGGATCGAAGGAAGCCCTCCACTACCGAGTTCTTGAACTCCGTGCCGTTATCTGATCTGATTGATTGTACTGACAGCTGCTGTTGGGTCTCGACACTCTTGATAAAATCAATGATTTCTTGAGCTGTCTCGTCCTTGGAACGCAAGAACCTGACCCAGGTATATCGAGAATAATCATCAACGATAACCAACACATATCGTTTTCCATTTATGCTTTGAGTTCTCATTGGTCCGCATAAATCCATATGAAGTAACTCCAAAACTCTTTTTGTTGATGGTTCGGGCTTTGGTTTGTGAGATGATCGTTTCATTTTTCCTTTCTCACATGCTCCGCACAGATGGTCCTTTTCGTAGCGCAACTCAGGAAGTCCTTTGACCAATTGCTTCACAGCCAGCTTGTTGATGTTATCAAAATTCAAATGGGATAATCTTCGATGCCACAACCAAGAGTCTTTTGAAGAGGCTTTTGATAGTAGACAAATGTTATCCTTCACTACAAGCTTAGATACGTCAATGGTGTAAAGGTTAGATTTTCGGGAACCAGTCAAGATTTCTTTTCCATCCATGTTCTTAACACTGCAGTTCTTAGCCCTAAACGTTACTTCTAGTCCTTTGTCGCAGAGCTGTCCTATGCTAAAAAGATTATGAGATAACCCCTCAACATAGTCAACGTCCTTGATGACCAGATTATTTAGAACTAAGTCCCCGTATCCTTTTATTTGAGCCTGATGGTTGTTCCCGAATTTCACAGTTCCGCAATACTGTTCAACAACGTTGGACAGCAATTCTCTTCTTCCTGTCATGTGCTTGGAGCAACCCGAATCCATATACCAAATGGACTTAGCCTGAAAAACACATAAATTCATATAATGAAAAACTATATGCATTCAAACACATCCATTTTTAATTCACAATCAAACCGTGTTCTGAACCGAGATGTTCAGAAAACATGATGAGTTAAGACCGGGTCCTGGGCTGTGTGCACAGAAGCCAAACGTGTCGGTTTAAGCACAACCGACAAGCAAAAGAACGGGTCCTAGTCTAAGGTAACTAGAAGCCATTTCTTTGAAGCACGGGTCTTGATCAGAAGTAACCAAGAACCATCTGCATTAAGATCACACAACCTTGGGTACCCACCTCAATATGGGTCCCTTTTTGTTAGGATTTCCAGATTTATATGGCACGTGTACAGATTTAGAAACCCAACTAGCATTTGTGTGTGGTCCGGATGCACAACCCTTTGGAATCCATTGAAGATTGGATTTATTGGGTTTTGGAACCTTAGGCGCTGAAATTGCCTTCGGTTTTTGTCTTTTTGAGACCTTTTTGACCGTTGCTTTGGTTTTGGGCCTTGGCAACGGACACATCTCAACTTTGTTTGTGGCCGATGATGCACTATTTTTAATTTTCTTTTTCCGAATACGTTTAACAGGATAAGGCACAAAAGCATTCATTTCAGGAACCTGTCGTCTATATTTAGTTGGACATAGATTAAACAAATCCTTGAAAGAGTACTTTAACGGAATAGTAGAATTCGGTACATCATTACAAACATTGTCACACACTTTGTTACACAAATTGTCTTTAGAGATTACAGACATCCTATCTCTAGTAACAAATTCACTTGGCATTAAAGCCTTCTTCACAAAAAAACTTGTAAAATCCTGCATGGTGGTTTTTGGGACTCTCCTTATATGATCTGTAGGAACAAAACGATTAGAGTCAGTAAGCATGGAAGATTTAGACTTGACAGACTTTTCTTTTTGGTGGTGAGTGGGTTTCTTAAAAGACTTGGATTTTGTCTGAGTCTTTTTAGGAACCTCATTTTTGGAAACTTTTGAGCACTCACCTTTGACATAGATAGAAGAAGATTCAGCTGTATCCTTACCTTTATCTGATGACATACATGGAATTTTTAGGGAATGAGAAAGTGTTTGTTGTTTTGAAAGATCTTTCAATTGTTGTGAAACTATTTCAAAATTTTCTCTGTAGACAGTGACTTCCACAATTTGTTGAAAAGATTGATTTACCAATTCTTATTCTCTCTTAAGAAGAGCATCTTGAAGATCAAGTGCTTTCTCTTGAGACGACTTCAATTCCTTTTCTAAAACAATGATTTGTTGTTGAAGAACTTTTGCAGGAATATAAAGTTTAGGAGTTGATTTTTCAGTTTCAGTGTTCAATTCAGTTTCTGAATAAGTTGACGAGAGATCTTCCTCTAAAGTGGGTACTCTAGAAGAATAACTCTCGTTAAGTTATTCATAATGAAAAGAAATTTCTTTATCTTTACGCACAACACGTTTCTCATTTTCTTGGTTTAAAACTTCTTTTGATGACTCAAAAAAGAAAGATTTAATACCGGTTCTCATATAATTCATGTCATAAAATACAGGTAAGACATTTTGTGCTTTTTCCAAATATTTAGGATTTTTAAAACCAATTCCCTGTTTAGAATGGTAAAACCTAGTTTCTTTGGGCTGATTTAAATGGATAGTTTGTTCTGTTTGACCCCTTTTCAAAAATGCATCGTCAAGGGTCTTTATTCTTGCGTACAAACCTATCCTTTCTTCTTCAATCATTTTGTATTTTTCTAAACTGTCTATATTTTCCATATTTACCACATCTAATTGTTTTGTAAGAACAGAAATTTCTTCTTTTAAAGAGAGTTTTTCTTTTGAAAGCGTTTCCATGCAAGATTCAAGGTATATATTCCTATCCTGAACATCTACTTTTTCTATCAACATCTGTTTTATAACATTATGATTAGTTAACCATTTTGCATGATATAATTCAGATGATTCTTTTAGATCAGCCTGTACACACTTTGCAGTTTCAGCTTTTAATCTATCTTGTAGATCAAGTATTTGTGTGTGTAGTGTACATTCATTATCTACAAATAATTTATTTACATGTGCAGGAATGTAATAGGAATATACCTCACTGGACTCAGAACCGGATGTGGAGCATTCGGGATCGTCGGTTGTAGCCATCAGACATGCTGGTGGATGTTTCAATGTCTCCCCCTCAGCAGCAATGTCTGAATTTGCAGCAGTGACATCAGTACAAGTCTCCAACCCCTGACGATCAACCATATAGCAATTCTTGCCCTTTTCATCCTCGTCTTCAGAATCTTCAGCATCCCAGTAGTTCTCCTGGGCGACGAGGGCTAACGCATCCGATTTTTTCTTTGCAGCCTCGAGCTTTCTTTCGTAATAAGCAACGTCTCTCTCGAAGTTATTCTTGCATTCCCTAGCAAAGTGGCCCGGTTTACCACATTTGTAGCAGAGACGTTCATCAGTGGTCTTTGGCTCATCTGCTCTTGGCTTCTCCTCTCTTCGTTCCGCAGGCCTCTTGTCGGCCCGGCGGTGCTCGCGGCTATCATCACGCCTCCGGTCCCTGCGGTCATCCCGACGATCATCCCTTCGATCGTCCCGCCTGTCATCTCGCCTGTCATCACGCCTTTCATAACGGCGATCATCGCGATAGTCGCGTCTGTCATCATACCGGCGATCATCCCTGTCATCCCTTCTGTAGTCATCTCTGCGATAGTCATCGCGGCGGTCATCCCTCCTATCATCTGAGTACCTCCGTGGACCGGTGTCATAACGGAGTTGGTTGTTGGTCTTGTTGGAGAACCGTCGTTGTTGAAGACGGTTGGTCCACAAGGCTATCTGTTCTTGGATCGAAGCTTCCTCCTCATCATAGACCTCATGCGGAGGAGAAGCATACCTGTACTGAGATGATGAAGAACCAGGAGCAAAAGATGGTGTCGGAATCTGCGTATTAGTGATCAAGGCTAGCGAATCATTCGGTTTCAACCCTGTGTTGGCTGACAGCAGTAGAGAGGCCAACTGATTTGCCATCAGCTTCTGTTGATCCACATCCCCTTGATATTTCTTAAGCTCCTTAAAGACGACATTTATGGATACCTTAGGAATGTTCAGGACTCTTTTTGTTGCCCTACATGCAAGCTGCCACTCGGGGGCTAAGGCGGCAAAGAATTGGATGTTGATATCATCCCTATCCTTTTTGATGTGCAGTTTGTTTAATTCGTTATGGACTGCACAGAACCTGGTGAATGTGGATTGCAGAGATTCCCCGTCTTTGGCGCGGAATTCTGAAAACTTTGCCTTCGCCTCCTCAATTTTGGCACGATCATCAAGATCTGCCCCCAGCATTTGGATTTCCAGCTCGTCCCACATTTCTTTTGCAGACATTTTACTGTCTACACCGACCAAAATATCAGTGGGGAGGGCTTGATAAATCAGATACTCTGCCCTCTTATCAGCGTGCTGGCGATCCCTCTCGGCGTCATTTGCCGGCTCTCTTTCAACTTTTGAGGCTTGGACAGGGGGGTCAGCCTCGGGTCTGGCAGCTATCTCTCTATAGTAGATGACGGGTCCTTCGGATATTGATTGAAGCATCAGATTCCCGAGAGGTTGCATTCCAACGAATTTCAGGAACCGGGCTTTCCATTGTTCGTACTCATCAGGATAGAGAACTGGTGGTCTGTTCTCAGATCCGAGTACAAGAGCTTCGCGAGACATTATGATTATAGGTGCTGATTAAGAATGTGGAGATCTTAGAGGTGGAAACTGAACACGGATGGGTTGGACTGAAAACAGAATATTCTGAATTCGGATACTTGATTTCGGATGAACAATAATTCGGATGGGGTAACCGAATTCGGATGTGTGAATTCGGATGGGTTGATTCGGATGTGAGAATTTCGGATGGATGATTTCGGATAGATTGACTCGGATGGGGAGAATCCGGATGGGGTGATTTCGGATGGCTAGATTTCGGATGGGTGCACAGTAGTTCGGACGGATATGGTTCGGATGAAGGTCAAATTCGGAGTATGTCCTAATTCGGATGAACAGTACTACTTGGGGGGACCAAATTCGGATGACCTAAGTTCGGATGGACCTATGGACCGAATTCGGATGTACCGAATTCGGATGAACAGTGAAATGGCCGAATTTGATTGGTCCGAAATAAGGACAGTGGAAGGACCGAATTCGAATGGTCCGAAATGGTGAGGTCCGAAATTGAAAATTTTAATGACAAGTCCCAATCAATGAAAAATGGAAAGCCTTTCCTGAACTTCGGATGGTCCGAAGTTCGGATTGGACCGAATTGTGGTCCGAAATTGGCTTATGGGGGGTCTGAAATTCACCTAAGTATGGTCCGAATTAGGATGATTGTGAGGTCCGAATTTGGTGCCTATGTGGTCCGAAATGCTACAGTATGTAATCCGAAATACAGCAGGTTTTTACGTTTTTCTAAGGCAGAATGGGCAGAATTCGATTTTTATCAGTTTTAATGCCTAAAAACAGTTCTAAATGATTTATAAACTATTTTAAACACTTTTGGTGATTTAAAACAACCTAAAAAACACTTAAAACTAGCATGAACACGTGAAAAAACCCACTTAAAAACCCATATTTTCAAGCTTAAAAATGGTCGATTCTTGATGATTTTAACAAAGATAGGGAAGTAAATGAGTTTAAAATCAGTAGATAATGATAATGTGATGTTTATAGAACCTTTATAACACAAGAGACACGAAAAAACATGGAAAATGAAGATCTAACCGGTTGAAAATGGAAGAACTCGAAGAACATGAACAAAACCCAGCAGAATCCGAGAGAAATCAGTTTAAATCCACCCCTCTGAGCTCTCATACCAATTGTTATGATGAAATCCCATATATATTCAACACCTCAATGATTTTCTCATCAAACACATGAAGAAACAAGCTCAATAAATGTGTTGTGATAAAGAAGAAGACAATATGAATGTTTGAATCTTTTATGGAACAGTGGCGGCTGATATGAATATTCAAGATGGTCAACCGTGTCTTTTCATAAAGTAAACCCTAGGAGCCTTTTATAGGATCCTTTAATTAAGTTACAAGAATTGGCAACTTTGACCCCTACACTATTACTTAAACATGAAATACATAGAAATAAATACAAGACAAATTACAATGAGAATAAGTATTACAACACAACTCCTAGGATCGAAATAATAAATCTAACATATATCTTAATAAATGTGAAAAACGATTCACTAATTTTTAGGGGTGACAATTTTAGTTCATTCAAGCAAACGAGTTTGACAGATTGACGACCAAAAGTCATAGATTTTACATAACTTTGAATTTTTTCAAAGAACAAATTTTTAATACACCGTTTTATGAATTTCATTTTAAAAAAAAAATATGTTCTATCTTAGGTGGCGTTTGGTTCGCAGAATGTTATAAAAGAAATTGGAATCTGTTAAGGAATTGGAATTTTCAAGGAATTGGAATTAGAATCCAATTCATGTTTGGCTGGCTAAAAATGAAATTGGAATCCAATTTCATAATTTGTTGACAGGGTAGGATGGGATGGGTGGGTATAGGTGGATAAGTCTCTAAGGTAGCAATAGGATGAGATGGATAGGGTAGGGTGGGTGGGTGGGTAGGGTGGATAAGGGATGGGTGGGTGGGTAGGGGTAGGTATGGGGGTAGTAAGTAAGAGTAGGTTGGAATGTTGGATAGCATAGGTAGGGTAAGAGTAGGTGGGTTGGGTGGGTAACGTATGACGGATGATGGATAGGTAGTAGGTAAGAGTAGGTTGGACAACGTAGGTAAGGTAGAGGTATGTGGGTAGAGTTGGGTGGGATGGGATGGGGTAGGGTAGGGTGGATTTGGTGGATGAGGAATTCGTGGGTGGGTATGGGTAGGTATGGTGGGTAGTAGGTAAGAGTAGGTTGGATAGCGTAGGTAGGGTAGGTGGGTCGGGGTGGGTAATGTATGATGGATGAGGGATGGGTAGGTGGGTAGGGGTAGGTATGGTGGGTAGTAGGTAAGAGTAGGTTGGATAACATAGGTAGGGTTGGGGTAGGTGGGTTAGAGGTGGGTGGGATGGGGTAGGGTAGGGTGTGGTAGGGTAGGGTAGGGTGAGTGGGTGGGTAGGTAGGTAGGAGTAGGTATGGTGGGTAGTAGGTAAGAGTAGTTTGGATGGAATAGGTAGATTTGACGTAGGTGGGTTAGAGATGGGTGGGATGGGGTAGGGTAGGATGAGGTAGGTTGGGTGGGTATGGGTGGGTGGGTAGGTAGGTATGTAGGGTGGGTGGGTTAAGAGAGGACATGGTGTAGTGTAGTGTGTTAAACGTTATTTTTGTAATAAACCACTTTCTATTTTTAAAAGGAATTGAATTCAAGGAATGTGATTTTCCTTCATTAATTGGAAAATTTCAATTTTGATGGAATCCAATTCCTTTTTATAGTCGAACCAAACACATAATTTGACTGGAATTGGATTCATTTCCCTCCAATTCCCTCGGATTCCAGTGAACCAAACGGCACCTTAGTTTTTTACAATGGGTCTATTTAACTGTTCGGCCGTTTGGTCAATATTGCCACCCTACTAATTTTGTACATTGACTCATCTATTTTGAATATGATTTGTATTTATAAATTCAAAACCAATGAATTAACCTAAATTGTAGTGAATAGTTAATTCACTTAATCTGAATTTATGATTTATTATGTATACAATCAACAATAGTGAATCAATATGTAAAAAACTGAATCATGTTGATTCTTACATTTCTCGAGATATATTTAATTTTCTCATTTGATTATAAGTTTATATATATAAACAATTTAACAATAATGATGATAATTAAACTAACAATTACAATAATAAAAATATATTTAATAAATAATGCATATAAAATTATGAATTATCTATTTGATTTATGAATAATGTTATCTATCAAACAGATTAAGAATAGTAACTATATTGGATAATATATAGAGGTGTAAATTTAGAAGTAAAGTTAGGGATGTGTGTTTTTTCTGATTAAAAAAGTTTGATAATATACAATATTTTTTATGATAATAACGATTATATTTTTCTATGTATAGAAAATTTTGATAATTTTCACTATACTTTACGTGTATTGAAAATTATGTGTAATATTATTTATTTTTAAAAAAAAGCTAAAAATAGAAAGAAAACATAACATAAAAAATAAGGATAAAATTTCAAAGAAATAGTTGTTAATATTAAGTAAATTTACAATTAAATTAAATAAAATAACAATATTTAAAAATGACCTTGGATTGATGTTTGTATCAAATGTAGACTATAATATTTAATATTAGATTAAATTTGCATTAAATAAGATATACTATAGAATTATATTTTATTTAATTAAAACAATTAATAAATAAATTATATAGAAAACATAAAATCTTATATAAAAATATCAAAAAGAAATTAGATGAATAGGTTATGATTAGTAATTTAGCATCTTGTTAAATGATATTATTTAAATGAAAGATTACTTTTACCTGCAAAACAAAAAAAGATTCTAGGAAAACAAAAATGAAAAAAATACAAAACCCAATAGCTATTTACAAAATACAAATTACCAGGAAAAAAGTAACACATCATTATCATTAGAAATAACAACTACATACATATGGTATGATAGAATAAAATTTTTGAGTCATATCAAGTTTATAAGTTTTTTTTATTATCATTTAAGTAGAGCCTTGAGTCTCAATGGAATAATACAGAATTGAGTTTAGTATAAATTTCTTTATTTTTTCTTTTCTTTCCATGTCAAAATTGAGAGAGTGAAAAACATAAAAATTGTGTGAAGTTTTGTTTTTACTTCATTTAAACGTCAATATTTATTTATATGCAACTATCGTTGATAAAAAACATATAAACTTAAGAAATTCCATTTCTTATGATTCAACCATACCAAACGCCCCGTAAATATCAAATAACCTTCACTGCTTTAATAATAAAATAAGACTTCTTACTACTCAAGATTACAATCTAAGAAACTATAGATCTTAAAGAGAATAAAGTAAATTTAAGACATTGTCTTCTCAAAGAAAGACAAAGATAAAGACACAGTTTTAAAAGGAAGGGTGCACACTTTGGATAAGGTTCGACTTCTAGATAGAAAATTGGACTTTGTATGCCACTTTTGTTGAATGGAACCGAAGAACCAAATAACCATTGTCACTTGTTTTTTGAATGCAGGTTCGCTGAAGTCAAAAGAATGAGAATGCTCTCAAATCGGCAGGTGACATGCAACTCCTTCCTACCCACTTGGAAATGTGATTGATGATATACAAGTTGGTCCATGTTCAAAATCGATTTGGGGCATCATAGGACGATTGAGTGATGCAGCTACAATCTACTTTATTCGTCAAGAGTGAAATCGAATAATCTTCTTCAACCAACTTCACCAGATGCCCAAATTGATGAAGCTCATAAGAAAATCAATCGGGTTAAACCTCATGACCTTGAAGCTCATGTACTCTTCCAATGTCCTCTAGGAAGGTGATGCATGGAAGCTCATATATCATGCTAGCCTTGGGATGGGTTAACTCTGTTTTAGCCTAGTTTGTTGTCTGGCTAGTTGTTTATTATTAGTCCTATTTGTTTCTTGTTTACTTAGATATTCCTTGCTTATTTTTAGTTGGTTGGTTGACCTTGGGATGCAAATTTTCTTTTATGTATTATTTTAACGGCGTAAGTCTTTAACGAGGAAAAAAATTAAAATCTAACGAACTCTTGACTCTTAAGAAAATAAAGTAAATTTTAGGCATTGTATTCTCAAAGAAAGATACACAAAAACTTTTTATGTCATTATGAGAAACGAAACACTACGGTTAGCGCCGCCCTAGGGGAGACATACGG
Organism: Centrapalus pauciflorus; assembly: GCA_020465985.1. NCBI lineage: Eukaryota > Viridiplantae > Streptophyta > Magnoliopsida > Asterales > Asteraceae > Centrapalus > Centrapalus pauciflorus. The sequence goes on from JAANYP010001490.1 coordinate 560,791, forward strand.
GCGACTGTCCAGGGCATCAAACCATCAAAGACATTATATATATATATGGAGAGAGAGAGAGTGTGTGTGATGAGTTCTTTTAAGAACATGTCTTTTCATGAGAACTTGAGAACCATAGGGGCAATTTGGGAAAAAAAATTATCTATCCTATTTATATATTCTTTATTTCTCGCTCTTTCATTTCAACACTAAAAAACAAAATCTGCCATCTCTCCTCTCTCTCTCTCTCACAACCCTAGAAACTTTCATTGCCGCCGCCCGCCGTCAATGGCCTTCTTCTGCCGCCACTGCCACCTCCCGCTGCCACGAGAAGTCTCGATGATTTCTTACTTCTCATTTATACTTCTCACGATTTGGAAGACGGGTGGTCGAGAAATGATGATTTGAAAGTCGGATGGTCAAGAAATAAATATCTAGAAGTCCGATGGTAAAAAATGAAGATTCTTTGTAAGGTATTAGATCTGGAATGAATGCAATAGTTATATACAATCTTTTTGTTTATGATTCACAAGATTTGAATGGTTATTTTTTGTTTAAAATTGCGGTTTTGATGTATTTTGATAAGTTGTATACCAAGTGTTTGATAAAAATGTTTAAATGAAATCTTTTTTTTTCTGTTTTAATTCGTCTCGGATATTCTACATAGATTACGCGATACTCCACATAGAATACGTGATAATTTACACAAAATACTTGGTATCTACATAGAATGTGTTCTTCGTATATTTTATATCAGTTGCATACCAAGTGTTTGATAAAATGTCTAAATGAAATCTTTTTTTTTGTTTCTATTCGTCTGCGATACTCTACATAGAATATATGATACGTAACACTCTACGCGATACTCTACATAGAATACTTGACATTGTACACGATACTCTACATAGAATACTTGACATTCTACATGGATTACGTTCTTTGGTTCGTCGAAGGTTTTGGTTTATGATGGTTGTGTATCTGATGGTTCAACGTCCTTATGTATTCTATCTAGATTTGGTTCGTTTTTTTATAGATATATGATACTTTATATAGAATCAATTTTATTTTTATACAAAATTGATTGTAGCTAGTTTGTATCCATGTAGAATATTGTTATTGTTGTACTAGCAATTTGTTATCGTTGTATCTATATAGAATACATGATATTCTATACAGAATTGATTGTAGCTAGTTTGTATCTATGTAGAATATTGATATTGTCATACTAGTAATTGTTATCGTTGTATTTATATAGAATACATGATATTTTACATAGATTACATGATAATCTACATAGGATATGTTCGCCGATTAATTTGCTGAAACTTTGTTTTTAATGTATTTCTATATAGAATACGACATACTATATATAGAATACATGATAATATACATGGAGTACATTTACCAGTTTATTTGTTATTGTTGTATCTATATATCTTACATATCATTTTATGTAACATTTTACATAGATTATTGTAGGTCCCAAAAGATATCCCAATTGTATAGCTTTAAGCTGTAGGGGGGGGGGGGGGTGAATACAGCACTTCAAAAACTACTCACAATTTTCTCAATGTTTGTATGTATTATTAACAAATGTTAATTACAAACAAGCTTGAATGCGGAAAGGTTCAAGCTGAGATGACAGATACAACAGTATATCTAACTAGTCTAAGACTGACTTAAACTAATTACAATGAATACACTCACTAAGAATCACTCACTGTGTTTACAAGACTCTGAGGAACAGCTTGAATAAGAACAGCTTAGACACTGAGTACTGTTTTATTCAAGCAGACTTGCATGCATGAAAGACACTCTTTGAATGCACGTTCACTCTTGTTTTCAGCACTTAGCTTTTTTGGCTTAATCGATCAATCCTTGGAAGTTTCTTTTTATACCCATTCAGAGGATCTAAGTGAAGCTTCTTCATTGGACAAGATGAAAAAGGAGAAGTCTTGTTTGAAAAGACAACATAACTTTTCTGCACCTTTCTGAAAAGCAGACTTGTCTTCACATGTGCAGAACTTTTGTCTTTTCACTTTGTCTACTGTTGCATTGCCTTTAACCAAATAAGGAATGTCAACTTTGAGTTTTTCTTCCTTGTAAAGGCCTATTTTGATATAAGAAAAAGGTCTGTCACCCTTTTTCAAATAACCTTTTGTCTTCATGTAACAGAACAGCTTGGGCAGGCTGAGCAGTTCTGATTTCCACTTTGTCTTCGACTTTGTAAACTGATCTTGTCGTCAAAAACAATACATGAGGACTTGGAAACACATTCCATAAAGTGTTTAGCCTGTTCACAAAGAACAGAACACCTGTAAACTGCCCAAGCTGCTCATCAGTGTAGAGCAGCGTAGACAGTTTATGTCCAGCCTGTTCAACAGACTGAACAGCTTGAGCAAAACTGCCTTTGTTGCAACACATGCAACACATAGAACAGCTTAAGGCTGATATTGCAAATCCTTTTCAGGTTTCAATAAGGCATATAACAGGCCTTAAATTCAACCTTCAAAGGCATCAAACAGGTTTGATTAATAATCTCCCCCTTAGATTCAGAGCAGGTTTGACTGAGGCCTTTTTGTGCCTAACAATAATGAATAGTAATGTTAATCTACATAACAAGATATAAAAATGTATAAGAACATAAAAATATATGAAATGTATAAAAAAACATAACATTTTACATATATTAATTAATAGTAATGTTAATCTACATAAAAAGATATAGAATTATATAATATTCTATATAGATACATAATAATTTTATATAGAATATGTTAAATTTTTAGCAGATAAATAAATTTCTATATTGAAATTTTTTTATAAAAACAAGTTTTTTTACTTCAAAAATTAATTCTCATGAAAGAAAGAGAAAATGAAAAAGAAAAAAAAATGAAAAGAGAGAAATAAAAGCAGATTTTCTTTTTCCAAAAATACAATTTGCACACATTTTCAAGATTCTACACTATCTAAATTCAAAGTAATTCATAAAATGTCATTTGACAATTTTCAGCCATAGATCTTCTTGATCTAATGGTCACAAATGGTTCTTAGGTTCTCATGATATTTAAGGTTCTCAAAAAACCATTCCATATATATATATATATATATAATAGTGATAATAATAACAATAACAATAAAAATAATAATAATAATAGAAAGATCATTTAAGCACCATTTAATAATAAGTATCGTGAGCACCAATAAAAATTTAACAAATTAGCATCAATTAAAGTATTTGCATGTTATAGATAACTTGTATACATAGTTTGAATGTGATCAATCCAATGAATCTTGTGTATATTAAAGTTTATGAATGCAATAAACCTAATAAAGCTTGTATATTTAAAAGCATGAAAATGTATATATAAAAGCATAAATCTATTAGTCTTCGGACACCACTTCTCGGCAAACCAGAGTATAAGTTTTCTGTTTTGGGCTGCACCAAATGATTCTTTCATGATATCAACCAAATGATTCTTTCATGATATCAACCCTGTTTTCCACGTTGCTTGCGACTCAACCCACCCAACAAACCCCCCTCGTTCAAGGTTTCTAGGAAGGGTAGAAAAGGTAGAGGTTGGTCGAGAAGTGCGATATGGAGATCGGGCATACATAGAAATAATTGGTTTAAGGAATCTAGCGAATTGAAGGTCGTAATTGGTGGGTGTTAGTACCATGATTTCCATCTTGTCTTCAAGAATGGTTGACATTTTTGTGAATCAATAGCGAAAAGAGAGGAACCCTTAGATGCTAGGTACTATGGTAATGACATGGACAACGCTCACAAGTGGTTTTTAATAGAGATTTAAAGTTGTGTAAATCAATGAGTAATAAATGGTTAGTTGAGATAAAAAAAAAAGTCATAATTATATAACGTATACCATATAATTAAATATATAATAGAATAGCATAATGAATTTTATATAATATATGTATATGTATATATGCATACATATATACATATATATATATATATATATATATATATATATATATATATATATATATATATATATATATATATATATATATATATATATATATATATATATATATACACACACACACACACACACACACACACACACACACATATATATATATATATATATATATATATATATATATATATATATATATATATATATATATATATATATAGAATCAGGTTCATTAGCGTACCTATGAGATTCCAGCGTACCCTAATGCGAATGATCATTCACATATATTTTTTTTGAATAGACATGTATAAGACAACATCATAAGACTTTTTTTCAAAAGGAGCAACATCATAAATCTTGTGAATGGTAAAAAAAGATGATGTGAATGGTCATTCACACCATTCACATGATGTAAAATGACCATGTGACCATTCACATAAATATGCATTGAGCATTCACATAATTTTTAAAGACACAGAAAGTGTGAATATATGTGAAATTCATATATCATGTGTATAACATTAAATTAAACCTGATTATGTGAAAAAAATTTAAAAAAAGTTTTTTAAGGTTGGTACCTTCGGGTGAACTTGATTTCGAGAGGTACTTATTTGAACCTGACTATATATATATATATATATATATATATATATATATATATATATATATCTATCTATCTGTGTGTGTCTGTGTGGAGAGGTTCGAACGAAAACCTTACTCTCATGGGGAACCAACTTAAAATATCATTTTTTCATCAAAACTTTTTTTCATTTTTATTTTTTTTTATCAATTTTCACCTTTATTGTTATTTTTAATAAAACATGTTTTTGTTGATGCATAAAACACTAACTTTTTTTTTTGTGCATAAACTTTATGTGACCTTTCGCTAGAAGACTAGAGTTTATGCACAAATAAAACCTTCTGCTTTATGCAACAACAAAAAAATGTTTTATTAAAAAGGGGCTACTGCTAAATATAATAGCTTATGCTTTTTTAGCAATTATAGCAATATTATTTATTTATTTTTATCATAAATAGCATCAACTTTTATAATTTGTATCAAAGAGTTAAAAACATTGTTGCTATGTATGATAAAAGAGTACAAAAGTCAATGCTATTAATGATACAAGTTCATGCTATTAGTTATGAAAAATACAAAGGTTAATGCTATTAATTATAATAAATAAATAATGTTACTATAAATGATTAAAAAAAGTAAAAAGTTGCTATTTAAGCAATTGACCCTTTTAAAAAACAATAATAAATGTTAAAATTGATTAAAAAATATAAAACAATTTGATGATACAATAAATTTTAAAATGGTTCTCCAGTTAAGAAAGTAGTATCATGAAACCCTCCCATATATATATATATATAGATTGATGTTCAATTGAGAACTTTTATGCATCTAGGAACCAATGAGAAGTTTTATGCACCAGATAATCTACCAAGAGTGCACTAAAGACATTTATGGAATAATTTAATTTAATTTTAAAAAATATTTAAAACATAATTAGGAGTTAAACACCACATTAACAACCTTCCACATATCCCTCCCCTTTTTTCTCCCCCCCTCTCTCCTCGACCCTACACCTTCTCCATCTCTCACTCGGCCGATCACCATCAATGGCCACCGAACCACCGGACAACCCATCTCTCTCGGCCACCACCCCGTTCATGTTGTTGTGCATCGATGAAGAACACAAAGTATGAGAAACACCAGCCACCTCACTCTCTCTCGGCCTCCACGTCCTCTCTATCTCTCTGCCGATCACCACCAGCCACCGTCGCTAGTGCGATTTTCCGGCCTTGGGCTAAATGAATAGCCAACCCCAAAGTTTCTATCAGTATTGTGTTTCTCACAGCTGGGAAGAGATATTTGGACAACCAGAATAATAGGAACGCCTCATGTTCGAAAGCCTTCCCTCTGCCCATGAACTTGTCCATCCATGAACGGAAGGTGACCTTCTTGGAAGAGCTTTTAACCATTTTTCAGTATGCTTTGTTCAATTTATTGTAAGCTTCCAAATCGTCAACACTCTCAACAGGTCGGGAAATAGGATCTCCCAAAACTCGAAACCCTCCTAGAACCATGATGTCTTCGAGAGTAATGGTTATCTCCCCCCATGGGAGGATAAATGTATTAGTCTCCGAAGACCACTTCTCGGCAAACCAGAGAATTAATTTTCTATTTTGGGACAATTTGAGCATGGAATTCATAATAGCATCATGAATTCTAGCTCTCTGCCATGCTGCAGGAAATGATTCCTTCATGATATCTAAACCAATTAATTTAGACACCCTCAGGCACCGAGCAAATGAATCCATTTCTTCATCGTATCCACCTTCGCTGATTCTTTCAAGCGAAAAATTCTCTTTATAAATAGTACGGGAGATGAAATGATCAGTATTGTTGAGATAAGGCTGCCACACAAAATGTTCTTTCCCTGTACCCAACTCTAAGGTCTCGTAATTTGTACCCCTGTTCTCCAACCCAGCCAATCTCGCCAATCTAGTTCCATTACCTTAGGTGATGTGCATATCCTGAGGTCTTGCACTTGGAAACCTTTCCCAAACCCAAACCTGGACGTAATACATAGGAGAAAATATTTCCTACAATGATGTTTGTCCTTCTTGGAGGTCCAAAAAACCATTCTTTAAATAGTGCAAATCCCTATACAGGGTTGAAACGACAGCAGGCGCTAGTGCGATTTTCCGGCCTCGGGCTAAATGAATAGCCAACCCAAAAGTTTCTCTCAGTATTGTGTTTCTCACAACTGGGAAGAGATATTTCGACAACCAGAACACTAGGAACGCCTCATGTTCGAAAGCCTTCCCTCTGCCCGTGAACTTGTCCATCCATGCACGGAAGGTGACCTTCTTGGAAGGGCTTTTAACCATTTTTCTGTATGCTTTGTTCAATTTATTGTAAGCTTCCAATTCATCGGCACTCTCAACAGGTCGGGAAACAGGATCTCCCAAAACTGGAAACCCTCCTAGAACCATAATGTCTTCGAGAGTGATGGTATTCTCCCCCATGGGAGGATAAATGTATTAGTCTTCGGAGACCACTTCTCGGCAAACTAGAGAATTAGTTTTCTGTTTTGGGATAATTTGAGCATGGAATTCATAATAGCCAGCTCTCTGCCATGTTGCACCAAATGATTCCTTCATGATATCAACCCAGTTTTTCCACGTTGCTTGCGACTTAAACCACCCAACAAATTCCACCGTTTCAAGGATTCTGGCAAGGGTAGAAATGGTAGATGTCGATCGAGAATGGAGATTTGGAGATCGGGCATACATGGAAATAATTGGATCAAGGAATCTAGCGAATTGAAGGTTGTAATTGGTGGGTGTTAGTACCAAGATTTTCATCTTCTCTTCAAGAATGGTTGACATTTTTGTGAATCAATAGCAAAGAAAGAGATCACGAGCAAAAAAGGAGGAAACCTTAGAGGGTAGGTACCATGGAAATGGCATGGACAATGCTCACAAGTGGTTTTTAACAGGGACTTCAATTGTGTAATTCAATGGGTAATAAATGGTTAGTTGAGGTAAAAATAAAGTCATAAATATATAATATATAACATATAATTAAATATATAATAGAATAGCATAATGAATTTTATTATATTATATTTTATACTGTTAGGCACAAAAAGGCCTCAGTCAAACCTGTTCTACATCTGAGGGGGAGATTTTATAATCAAACCTGTTGATGCATTTGAAGGTTGAATTTAAGGCCTGTTATATGCCTTATTGAAACCTGAAAATGATTTGCAATATCAGTCTAAAGCTGTTCTATATGTTGCATGTGTTGCAACTAAGACAGTTTGTCCAAGCTGCTCTGTCTGCTGAACAGGCTGGACATAAACTGTCTACGCTGCTCTACACTGTTGAGCAGCTTGGGCATTTTTAAAGTGTTCTGTTCTTTGTGAACAGAACCTGTTCTTTGTGAACAGGCTAAACACTTTATGGAATTTGTTTCCAAGTCATCATGTATTGTTTTTGACTACAAGATCAGTTTACAAAGTCGAAGACAAAGTGGAAAACAGAACTGCTCAGCCTGCCCAGGCTGTTCTGTAACATGAAGACAAAAGGATATTTGAAAAAGGGTGACAGACCTTTTTCTTATATCAAAATAGGCCTTTACAGGGAAGAAAGACGCAAAGTTGACATTCCTAAATTAGTTAAAGGCAATGCAACAGTAGACAAAGTAAAAAGACAAAAGTTCTGCACATATGAAGACAAGTCTGCTTTTCAGAAAAGTGCAGAAAAGGTTATGTTGTCTTTTCAACAAGACTTTTCCTTTTCATTCTGTCCAATGAAGATGTTTCTCTGAGATCCTCTAAGTGAGTATAAAAGGAAGCTTTCAAGGTCAGAAAGATGAGTGAAGAAAGCTAAGTGCTTAAACCAAGAGTGAACGTGCAAGTGTGATCTTCATGCATGCAAGTCTTCTGTAAAACAACATCTGTGTGTCTAAGCTGTTTTACCTAAGCTGTTCCTTAAGTCTTGTAAACACAGTGAGTGCTTCTTAGTGAGTGTATTCATTGTATACTAGTTCGAGTCTGTCTTAGACTAGTAAGCATACTGTTGTATCTGTCATCTCAGCTTGAACTCTTCCGCATTCAAGCTTGTTTGTAATTAACAAATTGTTGATAATACATTACAAAACAGTTTGAGAAAAAGATGCTGTAGTTTTTTTCTTAAATTGCTGTCTATCACCCCCCCCCCTACAGCTTATAACTATATACTTTGGGAACCTCTCGGGACCTACAACTGGTATCAGAGCAGTTAGAGTGTGTGTCATTCTAGATCTCTCATTCTCCCAAGTTTCCATGGACAACAGTGCTACAAATTCTTCTTACTATGACAATGGCTCTATGGGCAAGACTCCAAAATTTAATCATCAAAACTTCTCTGGTTGGAAGTGCAGAATGATGCTCTACTTAGAGAATCTGGATGTACAACTGCCAGAGATAGTGATAGAGGGTCCCTATGTGCCAACCTCTGTTACTACTATAACTCCAGCGGTTGAAGGAGCTGCCCCTGAAATCAGGACCTTTGAGAAA
>JAANYP010001491.1:0-19015 GCA_020465985.1 Centrapalus pauciflorus
ACGGAGGATAAAATGGGGGGGGAAGAGACAGGAGAAACACGGGCGGAGGCGAGTATCCGCGGTAGGGGGGGGCCCGGGGAGGAAGCGGAGGCGGCGGAAGGGGGAGGAGCGCGAGCACAGAGACAACGCGGGGGGGCCGGGAAGGGACCAAGTGCGCCGGAGTGGCGGGGACTGGGGAGATCACTCGACGAGTCGGAGCGGAGACAGCCGGGAGACGCGGAGAGGTCGGAGTTGTGGGGGGGTGCACGCGCAGCGGAATCGGGAGACACGAGCGGGGGGCGGATACCGAGACGCACCGAACAGCAGCGGGAACGGGGAAGGGCCACAGAAAAGCGACGAACAGCGGACTCGGCTGGGAGAAGCGGGAACGACCGCGGGCGCAGCAGAGCCGCGAAAGTCTCACAGAGAAAAAATCCACGGGGGAGAGGAGGCATCGGAGGTGCGGGGAAGAAACAAACGGCCACGAGGGAGTAACCCCAAAAGGCAAGCGGCGAACCGCCGAAGCAACCGGCAAGGGTACGATAACGATGACGAGGAGCGCGGGGGGGGGCAGAGAGGCACCAAAGGGGGGGGACAATTGGTCGTGCGAGGCGCCAGAGAATATAGGGACAACTGGCGCTCGAGGGGGGGTGATCCGGAAACAGAATCCCGCACCAGGGAGCGGGGCACAGGAGGCGCAAAACACGAGAAGAGGGGGGGAAGACAAACAAAAGGAAGCACATTGCGTGGACAAGAGATAAGGGGGAACGGGGAACAAATGAAGGGTGCAACGAAGGAGAACAAGAAGGAGCGCAGAATAAGAGGGGAAGAAAAAAAAAAAAGGAGCGGAAAAAACAGAAAGGGAGTGAAACGAAGGAGGGATAACAGTCAGAAAGAGAAGGCAGCACACAGTGAGACCGGGAGGAAAAGAGAAGAATGATAGAGAAAGGAAGGCAGGAGGAAAAGGAGGAAAAAGAGGGAAAGAGGAAGGAGAAGCGGGACAAAAAAAGGGGCGACATAAAGACAAAGTAAACGGAAAGGAAAAGGGGGGCGGGGAAGTGGGCCGGAGGGGAGTGAGAAAGGGGAGGAAAAGAGGAAGGAGGGGGGGGATAACGGGGAAGGACAAGAGAGCGGAGAGGGAGGGGAGAGAGAAAGAAGGGAGAAAAAAAGGGGGGAGGAGGGGGTGGCTAGACAGCGCTAGCGAACTTTTCACACCCGCTGCTATGCCAGCTGTCCACAAATTCCGTTCGCCTCTATCTCCCTATACAAACCACGCCTCCTTAGTAACGCATTCTCTACTGTGCTGTAGTTAAAATCCAAACATAAACAAAATAGTATAAAGCTCAATTTTATTTGTATACCCCACGTGCCCTATTTCACCTACCCAATCCACTCCTAATTCGATCTAAGCCATTCTCGAAACTTATCCTAATCTATTAGTTTCTACTTAGTTGAATACACTATTGGGTACATCGCAAATAACAAATTTTGCATTTTAACTTCTCTACGTGCATTTCTGCGCCCATCTAAAGACGTTTACTGTAATGAGTAGCGTTTGCCCTCCACCTGCCGCAAGTTCCCACATTGTTCTCTGGTTTTCCCCACGCTTTCATGTCCAAGCTTGCATGTCGTCCTATAACGGTTATCTGCCCTCGGCCCTGCATAGTACCTGCAACTTTCCACTCCTTTTCTGGCTTTTGACTCTTTTCCGTTCTTTTGCTACAGACACAACTGCTATTTCCCTTACGATCCCATGGTGTGCGCCCTGTTCCCTCTTCCCACAACCGTCCCTCTTCCCGCTGCTCCACCCCATCCCCCTCCCCCATGTTGCATGTTGGGCTTGACGCCCCTAGCGGGTCCATTATACATTGATCTGCCACCTCTTTTTCTTCGACAACCTCGCCCGCGACCTGCTTAATTTTCTTCCACGTCCTCCGATCCTCTCCCCTCCTCCACATTTCGCCGCGGCCCTCGGTTCGCGGTGGCATCTACTGTCTTTGCACCTCGCTTCCTGTTTGCCTTGTGCTCTCCTCTTCCTACCTCCCCCCCACTGCTGCGCTTGCCTTCTTCTTTCTCTCCGCTTTCCTACCTTCCACCCCACGCGTCCGGCATCCCCCTGACTCCCCCCTCATTCCACCTCCCTTTTACGTTCCTTTCACTTTTCGTCCTGTTTGTTCCTCGCCTGTTCCTCCTTCCCGCTCATGTGCTTTCGGTGCGGCTGGCCCCTGCATGCAAGTACAGCCTTAGAGTAAAAATGTAAGCTTGAAATTTCCCTACACCTCGTTGGATATTTTTACACGGCAAACTCACACTCTGTCATAGGCAACCACCCTTACGCGAAATGGGCCATTACAAACTCGTATGGTACTAAATAGTTTAAAAGAATTTACTAAATTTTAATTTATTTTTTTTTATAATCCAAAGTTGATTGACTTCTGTTTGATATTTATGAATTTCCTAGCATAGATTTTTAGGTTGCGTTTAGTTAATGAAAACTAATCATTTTTTTAATTTCAGTTTTCAAGTTATAGTTTTTAGAAAAAAAAAAAAAAAACAAGGGTTTCTATGAAAATTGAAATCTTGTTTAGATGATGAAGTTTTAGTTTTAAGTAAAATAAGATGAGTGCTTATAAGATAAAAAAATAGGATAAATGATGGAAAAGTAAGAGAGAAATAGAGTATTATAAAAAAATAGGGTAGGTAATAGAAAAGTAAGAGACATAATATGAAAAGTGGTATTTTAAAAAGTGAAATTTTTTTTATGAAATTGTTGTTAAGCAGTGGCGTAGCCAGAAATTCATTTTAGGGTAGGCCAATTATGTTGGTTCAAATCGATAAGTACCGAAAAATCACAGTACTATAAATTTTGGTTACTATTAATTTGCTCGATTTAAAGTTTTAATTGTTATGAATACGACCTTTTTTTACATCTAAAAAATCATTGAATAAACATATAAACAATAAACATTATTATGCAGACTTCACATCTAATTTATGGTTAAATCAAGTGTAACATTTAGTAAATAAACATATTCACATTAATGATATAGAAGATAACCGTAAAACAAAAAAGTGTAGAAAATAATTCATAAAGAATTGAGAACGTACCCATTCCTTAAATATCATGTACTAATTCCTTAAAATATTTTGTTTGGTATTTGAACCAATGGTAAATGAACGTAAGGTTATATTTAGAAATACAACAAGTTAAAAATTATTTTGAATGGTTGATATATATATATATATATATATATATATATATATATATATATATATATATAGACACACACACATTGTGTGTGTAGGGGTGGCCATGGCCCACCCATTGGCATGTGTGGCTACGCCACTGTTGTTAAGTAAACAAATTTTTATTTTTGTTGAAAAGTGAGTTCATAAACTAAACTAAACGCATCCTTACGTATTCGTTTCACGGAAGAAACAAACAGGGTTCTTCGATTTATAGCTCGCATTCAAGAAATTCGTAAGAATTTAAATTATGAAATTTAGAGGAATTTTTAATATTTATTAAAAGGATTATACTTTTTGGAATCACCTCACGCGTCGAATGAGATTTTAGGGTCCAATTAATTAGATCACCCCTTCTCAAAATTTCATTACGAGGAATATGGACGACATCTTTTCGAAGATGATTCGATCCGTTTGCGTTTATCGGTTTCTTCGGCGCCAAATCCTTCAAATTAGGGTTTAACGTTAAGCAATCATACTTGCTAGTCAAATCTAGGGTTTTCTTTTTTTTCATACTCGCCTCAAAACTTTCTGATCTGTTGAAGAAGCTCGATCGATAATACCTGGAGTTTTCGGCTTGGAAAACCCCCACTTTCAATTTGATTGCTCGTTTCTAGGGTTTTCTTTCGGTGCTACAACACAATGTTTGAGTGGCAACAGTATACTCAATCAATATTTTTCGGCCTGATATTTTCATTTCTACTCGCGAAGCTCTTCTCTATACTATTCTCCTTTCGCGACCAAAATCTCCGTATCACCCGTGCTCGCTCTGACGAAGATCTATCCTGCCAAATACTAAGCGAATCAGGGTCGAGATCAGATCAGGAAGAGAAAAAACTAGGTGCGGAGGTTCCAAGGGATTACGATACCAGTGACGAAGAAGAACCGTTGGTTGTTCGAGAAGAGGAAAATGCATCGATTGGTAGCGGTAGTGACGAGGATGATGATAGCGACGATGATTGGGAAGGTGTAGAGAGTTCGGAATTAGATGAGGCGTTTAGTGCTGCCACCGCATTTGCGGCGGCGACAGCGGCTGATCGCTCATCGCAGAAGGTTTCTAATGATTTGCAGTTACAGCTTTATGGTTTGTATAAAATTGCGACCGAGGGGCCTTGTAGTGCCCCTCAGCCTTCTGCCATTAAGATGACTGCTCGAGCTAAATGGTAAATTTCTTTGAACTTATAATAGTTGTATTATTACATGGTAGTACTACTAATATGGTGCAACTATGTTTCTTGATTCCAGTTATGGGAATTAAAAAATGTAGAACGATTTCCTATCTGAATTACTGGTTGGTAGCTGTGAAACATTTTTGTTGCTAACTTGATTATAAAATATGTTTTTTTAAGTTCAATTTAAAAGAACTAGTAAATGTAAATAACTCGATTTTGAGCACCCATTGTCCTAACTAGTTGAAATTTTCTAGCATGGTACTGCGTGCAGTGAGAAATATAACTAACAATTGACAAAATGACATGGATCTCTTATCCACAATGCCCATTTACAAATTACAAGCTTTAATATACTAGTTTTTAAACCCGTGTTGTGGCGAGATGGAAAAGATATATACTAATATACATCCCAATTGATCCTACAAAAAAAACTAATATGGAGTATATTTTATATCTGAACTAAAAACTATTACGTTTGAATATTTGCTTAATTAATTGATAACATTTTTTTGTAACGCATTGTTGATCTGTGTATTCCTTGTTTCTCTACAATCTTTCTTTGATTTGATCCTTTTCAGATCCTCTTCGTTGATCTCACCATGCTTTCCTTGTCTTTCTATACCAAAATGATATACAGTGGTACTACTCAACTGAATGTAGAATGGATTAAGAAACAATGGATCAGCAACATTAAGAATCTTTCTATTAAATAAACACATATTTTACTAAAAAAAATAAGTAATGATTTATGTATTCCTATAGGAAAAGCAGAAAGAACCTATTTCATCACATTGGCCAGAGCCACCACCATCCCCTTGGTTCTTAACAGTTTGAATTTTATTATTCTGCTCTTTCTGGCGTTCTTCCATGCTTTTATTTCATGCAACCGTCCCATACCCATAAACCGCCACGTCCTTAAGATCTATCGGCTTAGGTGGCATTGCTCCACCACATAAAAATTTAATCCCACAACTATTTATAAAGCTTCCAACACAACCGAAAAACCAAATACTTACAATCAACTGATGAAATAGTATCTGAAAATGGCATAGGGTGGATCCATTTTGCAGGATTCATAATGGCAGGATGATTAAAGCATGCTTATCAGCCAAAATTGCGTCATCCTATCAATAAGTTTTGACAAAGGCAGTCCAATCATAAATATCTTTTTTTGACCTAACGAAGGTACTAAGTAGCGGTACCGATTGACCATAAGTAAGAAGCAGGAATGAGGGATCTCTAGAGAGAAACGGATCATAATTTGTATTGTTGTATCGGCGTGAGGGTGTTTCCTTCCAATACATCATCCCCAGGAGATAATATATAGCATATCTGGTGGCGACGTTGAGAAATCTTATATCGGTATATAGGAAAACATATACCAGAGTCACCAATCTTTCTTACAAATTAGTTCACCAACATTACTGAGTATTTGAATACACCAATTAGAATCATTCTTTAGCTAAATGTTTAGATTTGGAAGTATTCGAATATATTATTGAAACTTTCTAATCAGAGTGAAGCTTCTGATAGTCCATATAGGAAGGCACATACTTCAGACACCTCCCTCTCCTGTTCCAGAATCATTCTTTAGCAAAATGTTGCATTAGAAGTTTTCTGAGACGACTTTTTGAGGTTTTAAAGATTTCAAAAGAGCATGTCTTTCTTCACAGCGGAGGCCATGAGTCCTTGACCTAATTTTCATCATGTGTAAACCTAAAAAGGTGCTGAAGCAATATTTACGATCAAATATAACAATAAACATATATATGGTGTTTTAAAGTGGTTTATGCACTTTGAAATTATTGTGAATCCTGGCATCCTGCCAAAAAGAAAGTAGCTTTGGTTACATATCTTTGCAAAAATTGTTGAACTATAGTATGATTGTATCAATTGAATTCTCTCCAGCATGCAACTCTATTACTTAAGAGTTTTTTTGATAGGCGCATGCTGTTCATATATGAGACGGTTTTAGCAACTTGGTTGTTTTCTTCACTGGAAGCTTTCTCATGTTCTCTTATCTATTGAGATCACTTGACATAATCTATATTTGGGATATTTGCCAGGAATGCATGGCAGAAACTAGGTACAATGCCTACTGAGGAAGCAATGCAAAAGTACATCGAGATTATCACAGAGTTATATCCTACTTGGGCTGATGGTTCAACTTCTGTGAGATGAATCTCTCTTTCTCACCCCCACCCCCTCTCTCGCTCACACACATGCACGAACAGATAGTTTCCCTTTGTTATCATTCATCACGTTTTCATCTGTTTGCTTCTTGATGTAATAATCCACAGAGGAGAAGAGGTGAAAATGCTAACGAGCCATCAAGTAAGGATACCAGACCAATGGGACCTGTTTTCAGCTCTTTAATTCATGAAGACGAGTCTGACGAGTTGTAAGGTTCTTTAAACCTTTTATATTTGAGATCCCTGCTGCTGAAAGAAATTTGCTCTTCTTTTATTACATGTTATTTGCAGAGTCGTTATACGTTTCAGTACTATATAGATGTTAGGAAATTGATGTATTCTACTGGTTGTAAACGCAACTATGTATGTTAAATGGAGCGAGTTGTATTGATGCTAGCAAGAATTTTAAGATGCTGAGCAGGAGTATGTTGTAAACGGGTATCTAAACTGATTAGTTTAAATGTAATTTATTTGCCCCATGGAGGTTGATGGCCTTTTAATTTTATATTATCCGCCTGGACTTTATTCAATGATCACCTGCTATCTGCCTGTATGAGGTTCTATGGTGTGAATATTCTCTAGAGGCTTTTTCTGCTTATAGTTGTTTTTGTTCAAAATATAGTTGAACATGCTTTGGCTGTTTGAACCTGTTTGCGTCAGAGAGTCTTTTCTTGATGACAGATGTGGGAGGTATTATTGATGATGCACCATGTGTCTTGTCTGCATGAATGAAGTCACCCTTGTTTCTGGATGACAACTCTCAACTGTTCACTTTAATGCAACTCTTTCTTTTTCAGCTCCCTGAATATTTTTTTGTGACTATCTTCCCATAATTTTGATTAAGCTTATATCTTGATTTTGTGCATATGAAGTGCGAAGTTTGCTAGCATAGATAATTAACCACCAATAGTCTTTTATTATATGTTTACTTTGCAATTCATTCATAGAGTAGTAATTTATTCGGCTAACACCTTCTCAGAAAATTAGATGCTATACATGCCTTTGCAAGAGAAGGTGATACGGAGAACTTGCTTAAATGTGTTGAGGGTGGCGTACCAATCGATATAAAAGGTTGTTACATTTTTGGATTCTCACGTTTATTTTATCTTTATTTCTTTGCCAGTTTGCCTAGTATATAAAGGATCTTAGGGGCGTTTGGTACTATGGAATAGAATGGAAGGGAAATTCTTGTGTTTACAAGCTATTTTAAACCATGATGATGGTAAATAACTAAATCGTTGACATTGAAAATAGAGAAAGAAGAAGAAAATCTCATCCCTTTCTATGATTTTTATGTTCTCTCTATTTTCTTGGAGAAACCAAAGAAATGATTTTTAACATTAAAATCAAGTTTCCATTAAATGACATTGAGAATCATAATCATCACCATCAATGAAAAAACCTTATAAATGTAAGCATTTCCATTCCATTCCATCGTACTAGACGTAGGAATGGAATGGAATTTATAAGCTATTTTAACCAATAATGGTTACACATGACATTGAAAATGAAAAAAAAAAACTATAAAACTTCTCTCCATGTTGGTAAGGAAAGGGAAAATATGAAATTTACATTGAACTCCATTCTATACTCACTCTCATTGAAAATCAAAACTCTTGTCATATACTCATATAACAAAAAAGCATCTGATTCCATTCCACCATACCAAACACCAGTCTTGGCCCTTTAGTAGGTCACAACCAGCTGAGCAAACCAAGTTGAGGGTCAAGAATAGTATGTTACTTGTGTGATTACCTAGCAGTATGTTACCTCGTCTTCATGCCTTGGACATATGTGTGTCACTAGGGGAACGCCTTTATCGTATAAATTTAATTGAAACATATTCTGCACCTTCATAAACTATCACCTCCTCCACGTTCGTCAAGGGCCTGGTCAGGTGGGTTGCTCTTTTATTTAAAATGTTCTCACTATCATCTAAATAATTGCAGATAGCGAGGGACGGAGCCCTTTACATTGGGCCGTTGATCGTGGGCATATTGAAGCTGCAGAATTGCTATTGAATAGAAATGCTGATGTGAACTTAAAGGTAACTTTACCAATTGGCATTATCGTTAGAATCTTAGAAGTTAGAATGCTGCATCAACTACAATTCAGTTCTCTTTAGCATCTTCATTCACTTGCAAGAGGTATAATAATTTTAAACTTGTGGACTGCGTTAAGGAGTTTGTAGGGTGAAAGTCACTGAATGCTTGATTGAAAATTCACTTATCATTTCATTCAGGGGTCCTATCTTCTTTCTTGGCCTACAATCTGAAAATGACAAATGTACTAAACACATTTCCATAATGAAATATTTTTGTTGATATCATAAACTGAAGGATAATGAAGGCCAGACACCATTGCACTATGCTGCTGTTTGTGAGAGAGAAAGTATTGCCAAGTTGCTTGTGAAGAGGAATGCCTCTACAGATGTAAAAGATGACGATGGGAACTACCCTTCTGATCTTTGTGATTCAAACTGGTCATGGATCCAACCCCCAGGTACCCTCTCTTGATTGATAAATATGTTTAAATTTCTTTTGTCAGACACCTGCAGTCTGTTTGACATTTTTGTATGTTATATGGTAATGGTTGAGCTTTAAAAACCAAACATAGCTTCAATCACAATCTCAATTGTCTCATACGAAAAATAGAAAATGATATTTACGAGTTTCACTGGAAGGGTTTTTCGGCGTTTATGTATCTGGTGCTTGAAATTTCTGATGCAAAGATTGTTGATGAACCGAAAGTGGTTGGTCGATGATAATCTGTTGTGATCATGTCTTGGTTATACTCTTTAATTGGTTGTTGGAACTTGGATCAAACATAAACGAGTCAAGGATCCTTCTTGATCTTTTGAGTAAAGGATGTTAGCGGTTTATTTTTCTCGTTTCTTGGTTTATTCGGTTAACAATTTGATAAGCATAGGTAGGTTTCACCAAGGAATATGAAGTTATGATGCAGATGCACCACCACTTGTTACAAAATTGAAGATTCTCAATCCCTTCAGCCAGAACAAATAAGCAGGGGTATTTGATATTCGAGTTCAACTCGGAAACCAAACTGATACTGAATTTGAATTTTGTTTTGGATGAAACTCAACAAACAAACCATAATAGTTATATATAAGATTATATATGCAGCAGTCACAATAATATTATAGTACAAATGACTAGTAAATTGTTATGAAGTGTGATATTGATACCATCACTCTTGTGTTTTAAAAACTAAGTCATCGTTTGGTTTGTGGATTGAAATTCGAAAGAATTGGATTTTAAGTTGTAGTTATTAGTGTGTTTGGTGGGGAGAGATATAAGATGGTTTTTGGTATTGGCAAAGGCTCTAAAGCAATCTTTGAATGCATGACTCAAAAATTTCGATTTCGTGGCAAGTTGGTAGGCTAACGTAAGAGGGTGCGACAAAGCCTTTCGTGGGTTATGAATGTTGGAGCCAAACATGCCATGGGACTGTAATGTTCTTTCATTTTCCATGAGGTTCCATAACGACCCTTGATAGCTTCTTAAACTATGACATTTGAAAATACATTAACTATATAGTTTTGTTTTTCTTTCTATTTTTAGCTTATGCTTTTCCACCATTGATAGAGAATAGAATTTTAGTTTATATTGATTCAATTTGAGAATTTATAAAGAATTTGTATAAATAATGCAACACTCCTAACTAGAAATCTCT
Organism: Centrapalus pauciflorus; assembly: GCA_020465985.1. Lineage (NCBI taxonomy): Eukaryota > Viridiplantae > Streptophyta > Magnoliopsida > Asterales > Asteraceae > Centrapalus > Centrapalus pauciflorus. The sequence continues at coordinate 10,283 of JAANYP010001491.1, forward strand.
AAATTTTCTTTTTAATTTTCTCTACTAAGCACCTCTTAAATTCATGCATCAGTTGGTAGGAATTATAAATTTCCATAAATAAAGATTTTATAGAAATATAAATAAAAGGGATAATTGCGCAAAAAACCTCAAACTTGTCCGCTTTTTATGATTAAAACCCCAAACCATTTTTCGTTGCATAGAAAACCCCGAACTAACTAAAAATCATTAAATAAAGATTTTATCAATGAGTAACGGGTTGAAACCGGTTATTAATCCTACGTGGACTGGTAAATAACCTACGTATAATAAATTTTAATTGTTGAAACCGATTTCCAAGTATTACACATCATTTTTTAACACGTTGATAATTTTTTATTGTAATTTTTAAACGGGATTACCATCTACGAGTGTTAAAAATGATGTGTAATACTTGGAAATCGGATTCAACAATTAATATTTATTCTACGTAGGTTATTTACCAGTCCACGTAGGATTAATAACCGGTTTCAACCAGTTACTCATTGATAAAACCTTGATTTACTGATTTTTAGTTAGTTCGGGGTTTTCTTTGCAACGAAAAATGGTTTGGGGTTTTAATCACAAAAAGCGAACAAGTTTGGGGTTTTTTGCGCAATTATCCCTAAATAAAATTTAACTACTTACGGTCATCATCCAAAGTTTCAAACAATCTATATTTTTATTTTAATTCTTTCAATTTCTATTCCATGAGCTAAACACAAGTTAAGTCCTCGTTTGGTTTGCGAATAAAATTTGAATGAATTAAAAATTCAGTTGTAGTTATTAGCGTGTTTAGTGGGAAGAAATATAAGATGAAATCTAAATTTATATGAATGGTAGGAACCACAAATTCTTATACACTAGGGATTTGAATGAAAATAAATAAAAGGGTATATTACAAATTTTATCAGTATGGTTTGCTAGAATTTATGGATTGGGTTTTTTTTTCAATTAAACATGAATGGATAAAAATATACTTAATTAAGCACATGTTTATCTATATCCCTAAATTTAGGTAGTGTTTGTTGGAATTTCATTTTCAAAGGCTAAGATGAAATGAGGTAGTGATCAGACGATAGATAGAATGACATGTGGACATATTTTCTCTCTGTTCCATCATCAATAAATACATATAATATAATTTAGAAGTCCATTGAAAATGCTTTTTGTATGGAGAGCACAAGATAAATAAAAGAAAAACTAAGGGTGTGTTTTATAACTCTTATCAGGGCCTGATCACAGGTGAACCTCTTATTGGGTAAGAGGTTTTAATGATAAGTGCGTTTGATAGCCATAAGTGATAAGTAGGGATGTGTGGGATGATTGAAAAAAACCAAACTGAAACCCGGTTTGTAGTATTTGGTTCGATTATTGGTTCTTATATTTTTTAATTTTCGGTTATCCACTATTCAGTTAACGATTCTGCGGGTATCGATTTTATCAGGTATGGAACCGAGAATTCAAAAATCCCATGGCATGCAAAGCAAGAAAATTTAAAAAAAAAAACATAATGTGAATTGGGAAAACCAAAAAGATTTATAGACGGTTGTCTTGTCTCACCTTACCTAACACTTAAATGAATTAATTGTTCACATTAGGAATTGTTCACGTTAAAAATTCATACTTCACGTTGACTTTCATAGCAAACCTAAGACGTTAATCTTCAAGAGTTGTTCACGTTCAAGGAGAAAACGCAAAAGATAATCTCTGAGTTGTTCACGTTCAAAGAGAAGGGATGTTCATGTAGAAGACATAATCCAAGAGTTGTTCACGTTGATACCAAACCGAATACGCAAAAGCACAAAATCAGAGATTCAAAGTTGTTCACGTTGCTTGGAACCGACAAGAACCCTCATGTTGATTCAGGTTTTGTTTAAAAAATTTTCTCTATCATTGCATCGTGTTTATGTTTCTCGATTGGACTTGAAGTTGGCCAATTAAGCAGCCCTAACTAATCAAAGTGATTTATAATAGTCAAATTGACTACCTAAATCGCTCCCTTCTGGATATGAATGTTTCTTATATTTGTGCTAAACAAATTGCACTATTTTCTTAAAAATATTATTTCAGTTCTAATCGGTTCTGTACCCACATACTCGTATTATAACTGAACCGGAACCAAAATGGCATTATAATCACTGGTCTAGTTATCGGTTCTTGCAATTCTCAATCTTTGGTTTCAGTTAAATCGGTTTTGGTTTGGTTCAGTTTGTTTCCAGAACCGTTTACATCCCTAGTGATGAGAGGTAAAAAAAATATTACCATTTCTTACTCTGATAAGAGTTAAAGTACAGTCTTATCATATAAAAAAACACACTCATATTCTCCTCCGCCTAAAAAACCCTAACTACATAGCCACTCCCTTGACGCTGCCTGCCTGCCCACGCGACCACCCTTCACGTCAGTGACATGACACCGACGACACATGCTTTCCCATTTCTTTCATCTTATTATCAACTTTCTTTCATGTTTTTATCAACTTTCTTTCAACTTTTTTTTCAGCTTTGCTGTTGATATATTTCATTTTAGCCTAACATTGTTAGTATATATTTCGATTTCAGCCTCACTTTTATAATAGTTTCATACGTGACATTTCTTCATTTGATTTGCTGTATGCATCAATTTCCCTTCTTTATTTTCAACGTATTCTTTAATTTTTGACGGTGAATCTTGTTAAAGTGATGTTAAAACTAGGCGATCTGTTCATAGTTGAATCTTGAATTGTGTAGCTATTTTGTTAATCATGTTAACATGTGTTACTTGAATGTTCTTAATTGAATCATGTTAATCGTGTTAATATGTGTTACTTGAATGTTGAATTGTGTAGCTATTTTGTTACTTGATTTTGTTATTGATATGATTTTATTGGATATTGAGGTATTTTCGTTATAAACTAAGGCATGATTATGTATGCTTATTCACAGGAGCGGATCCAGACATTTTTATTATCGGTGTCACATTTTTAGAGTAAATTTGATACTTAGATTTTCAAAATATTTTCTAAAATAAATCAGGTGATTGAAACGGGTTGCCAATACAAAATAACGAATAACAAGATTTTTCAAATTAAAAAATTACATAGCACAATACATTAAAACTTAAAAGCAATAAATACCGTAAGTATTAAAGTTTTACAACTGTTGTCTTCGAGTCTATATCTTTTAAAATCTTCTAATGACATCTTCGTTCGAAATATTGAAAAGTAATTCTTTCTGAATACAACAAATGCAAAAAGCGCTCATATGGTTAGACCTTTGGACTTTTTAAAGTTTTTTTGGGCTAACTTAATCCTTTTTATTGATTTTCTTCAAGATTGTTTTTATATTTTGTTGGGCTTTTCTTAAATTTTTTTTTTTTGTTAAAACTCGGTCTTATTTCAATAAATTTAAGTAATAAAAACAACATATATAAATTAGATATGTATATTATAATTGTATAAATTTTTCCTAGGTGTCATTCAAAAAAATCCTTAGGTGTCAATCGGATTTTTGATACGCATGTAACTCAGTATTTTGAAAATTTATAGAGTCGAATGACACCCATCTTACAACACTAAGTCCGCCCGACAACCTTTATAAATTAAAAAGAGTAATAAAGATGTGAGATCCCTTAACAACCTTTTCCGCCCCTGCTTGTTCATTGAATTGTATGTCATTTCATTTTGATACAAATTATATATATTACTACTAGAAAATACCCATGTATTACATGGATTGATAGAAAAGATTTGTTATAAATTAAAAAGAGTAATAAAGATGTGAGATCCCTCAACAACCTTTAAAAAAATTTTAAAATTAAGATACAATAAAAATCAATAAAAATATGGCATACATGCAAAATCATTGAGTTAATGGTAAAAAAATGACGACTCTAAGTCAATAAAGAAGACGACTAAAATGTGATTCAAAATATTTAAATTATTGATTTAGATATACTATTTTATGGCTCTTACATATGCAATTCAATTCAATTATTATCTTACTATTATTGATTAGAAAAAAGCTAAACCTTCATTCTATTTTATTTGTTGTTGTGTTATCATCAATAATCCCATTGAAATCAACAAAATAATTTTTAAATGGTAATTATATTATATTATTAATTTTTATGAAGTATATTAATTTAAATTGTATAAATTTGTTAGAGATCTTAAAATTATATATATTACTACTAGAAAATACCCATGTATTACATGGATTGATAGAAAAGATTTGTTATAAATTAAAAAGAGTAATAAAGATGTGAGATCCCTTAACAACCTTTAAAAAAATTTTAAAATTAAGATACAATAAAAATCAATAAAAATATGGCATACATGCAAAATCATTGAGTTAATGTTAAAAAAATGACGACTCTAAGTCAATAAAGAAGACGACTAAAATGTGATTCAAAATATTTAAATTATTGATTTAGATATACTATTTTATGGCTCTTACATATGCAATTCAATTCAATTATTATCTTACTATTATTGATTAGAAAAAAGCTAAACCTTCATTCTATTTTATTTGTTGTTGTGTTATCATCAATAATCCCATTGAAATCAACAAAATAATTTTTAAATGGTAATTATATTATATTATTACTTTTTATGAAGTATGTTAATTTAAATTGTATAAATTTGTTAGAGATCTTAAAATAAACCATACATAAGTTTTTCTTATTGGAGATGTTTTAATTAATAATAAATATTTATTGCCTTAGTGATTAAGACTTGATATAACATTTCTAACGTCAACTTAATAAATAATTAATTAAGTAAGATTAGTCGAACTTAAGTTATTTTAAAATATAAATTTTGCAACATTTATTTTTGAAGCTTTAGAAAATATTAATACAAAATTTTATTTAAGAAAATACATTTGAAATTTTAATGATTACTTTTTTAATGTGTCAAAATTTAATAATTAACATATAAAGATTTGATTACAAAAAGTTTTTTTAAACTAAAGTATTTAATTATAATATCATAAAATCATTCGGACATATAAAACTTTGATATTTTATTGATCTTTTAAAATTTTTTTATTATAAAACTTAATTTTTTATTTTACCGATTTTTTTAAATTATTTACTCTTTGGACATTTAAATATGAAGTTTATTATTTTATAGATTTAAAAAAAAAAATTAGCTTGTTAATGTTGAAAACTTTTAGTGAATATTAATTGTAGTTTGAATTATTTTAGGTAACAAAAATAATAAGTTTCAACAATAAAGTTTAAATTAAATCAATAAAATGATAAGAATGTTACTTAAATTAATGTTAGTTTTTATTTTTGAAAAAAGAGCGGAAAAATGAATAAGTGGAGTATTAGAAAGGTGACACGTGGCAAGAATTGTTCTCAACTATTATATTATATAGATATATATAGATATAGATTGTTTTGATGGTAAAAATATGTACTCTACGAATGAATATGATACTTATGTGAAATTAGTAAAAAAAATAAAAAATATTAATTTATAAAACAAACATGTTTATTGATTTTTTTTTTTTTTAATCTCTTATGCAATTAAACCCTCTAAAATTTACTACTTCGTTATCTTTATAAGGAAATTATTCGAATAATTGAGTTGTGCACCGTTAGATTTGATGTCAGATTTATCATGATTAAAGCCTGTCCGTTGATATGAAGATCATCAACACGATCCGAGGAGCCTCCGTGTGAGACCGCTTTATAAACCAATCTGCACCTTTCAATATCTGCATACATTCGGCATACAGTGGTCGCTCCACCAGGTAATCACTCCTTTTTAAACTTTTAATATTTCTCTCCTGGAATTAACGGTTTTTAATATATAATATTTTCCGGAAAATTATGGAGACAGATATGCATTTGTAGTTCCAGTATTCTCTCTTCCTCTCTCTGTCTAGGGTTTCAGAGGCGCCGCTTTTGGGCCGTTGTTCGCTGATCGGAGGGTGTTTGATAGCATAATCATAAGGTAATTTTCTTTATTCTACATTTAGTTTGTTCCTTTTACTTTGTTCAATCAATTTGTGAGGGTTTGAACTCCACAAAAATTGGATTCCCGATCTGGCCATATACTGGTCAATCTTTCGCGTTCCAGTTCAGTAAATTTTTTATTGATCTGCCCGTGTTATATTCGACTGCTATTTCAGTGGTTAGCAGTTCGAAACTGTTTAGTGGCAACGCTTTTTGTTTAAATTCGTGTAGATCGGGATTCTTTGTCAGTTTTTGAACTAGCATCAGTTTCTGTTGATTGTTTATGAGTAGAACATATAAGGATTTTTGATTTCTGATACTCGTTATCATTGGAGATAAAATCAATTTTTTTTCCTTTGTGGTTGACCTAATTGATATTCTTTGTATGACTGTGATTGTTGTGTCTGTTTGGCACTTGCATTGCCTAGGGAGTAAGTGTATGATAGTTTGACAGGCTGGCCAAGTTATTTGTTTTTTTTTTTTTTCCAGATTTAAACTAAACTGGTTTGTGCTAATATGTAAAGGTAGGCAGTTGGTGAATACTACTGTTGCTCCTGCTTCTTATGTAGGTCATTAGAAATTTATTGAGACAGGCTATCAGTGCTAGCTTACTGTTGCTCTTACACTGATTTTTGATGAAACAGTTCCCTCAAGTATCGTTTGTCACAAAGTGATGGCATTGGAAGTTACCCAAATTTTGTTAAATGCACAATCAGTTGATGGATCTGTCCGGACGCATGCCGAAGAAAGTTTAAAGCAATTCCAGGAGCAAAATCTTTCTGGGTTTCTGCTATCTCTCTCTGGAGAACTAGCTAGTGACGAGAAGCCTGTTGATAGTCGTAAACTAGCTGGTTTGATTCTTAAGAATGCCTTGGACGCAAAAGAGCAACACAGAAAGTATGAGCTTATCCAAAGATGGTTATCGCTGGACGTGGGTGTTAAGACACAGATTAAGACATGCCTGTTGCAGACACTCGCCTCTCCAGTCCAGGAGGCACGGTCAACTGCATCACAAGTAATAGCAAAGGTTGCTGGTATAGAGTTGCCACAAAAACAATGGCCTGAGCTTATCGGTTCACTTCTTTCAAATATTCATCAGGTTCCTGTCCATGTCAAGCAAGCCACCTTAGAAACTCTTGGGTATTTGTGTGAAGAAGTTTCTCCAGATGTCGTAGAACAAGACCATGTGAATAAAATACTTACAGCTGTAGTTCAAGGTATGAATGCAAGCGAGGCTAGTAACGATGTGAGGCTTGCTGCAACAAGAGCATTATATAATGCTCTTGGTTTTGCCCAGGCAAATTTCAGTAATGATATGGAGCGTGATTATATTATGAGAGTTGTTTGTGAGGCAACATTGTCACCAGAAGTGAAAATTAGGCAGGCAGCTTTTGAGTGTTTGGTTTCCATCTCGTCAAGCTACTATGAGAAACTAGCTCCCTACATTCAGGATATCTTCAACATTACTGCTAAGGCTGTGAAAGAAGACGAGGAGCCAGTAGCTCTACAAGCCATTGAATTCTGGAGCTCGATATGTGATGAGGAAATTGATATCTTGGAGGAGTATGGGGGTGACTTCACTACTGCTGTTTCAGACATCCCTTGTTTTTACTTTATCAAGCAAGCTCTTCCTGCCCTTGTTCCCATGCTGTTAGAAACTCTGCTGAAGCAAGAGGAAGACCAAGATCAAGACGAGGGTGCTTGGAACCTTGCCATGGCTGGAGGCACGTGCCTTGGTTTGGTTGCTCGAACTGTTGGAAATGATATTGTTCCTCTTGTCATGCCTTTCATTGAAGAAAATATTACAAAACCTGATTGGAGGCAGAGGGAGGGAGCTACTTATGCCTTTGGTTCCATCCTGGAAGGTCCATCACCCAACCAGTTAACTCCCCTTGTTAACGTTGCTCTTAATTTCATGCTCACGGCTTTGACCAAAGATCCCAACAACCATGTGAAAGACACAACTGCTTGGACACTTGGAAGAATATTCGAGTTTCTTCATGGCTCGACTGTGGAGACACCTATCATCACTCCGGCAAATTGCCAACAGATCATCACAGTTCTTCTACAGAGCATGAAGGATGCTCCAAATGTGGCTGAGAAAGCTTGTGGTGCCCTTTATTTTCTTGCACAAGGTTTTGAGGATGCAGGACCATCATCTCCCTTGACTCCCTTTTTCCAAGAAATTGTTCAGTCTCTTTTGACAGTTTCTCACAGAGAGGATGCTGGAGAGTCTAGATTGAGAACTGCTGCTTATGAGACATTGAATGAAGTTGTGAGGTGTTCTACAGATGAAACAGTTCCCATGGTGTTGCAATTAGTTCCGGTCATCATGATGGAACTCCACCAAACTTTAGAGGAACAGAAGCTTTCTTCTGATGAGAGAGAGAAGCAGAATGAATTGCAAGGCCTTCTTTGTGGTTGCTTGCAGGTTATTATTCAGAAACTTGGAGCATCGGATGCAACGAAATATGCATTCATGCAGTATGCTGATCAGATAATGAATCTATTTCTTAGGGTTTTTGCATCTCGTAGTGCCACAGTTCATGAGGAAGCTATGCTGGCGATAGGAGCCCTTGCTTATGCAACAGGGCCAGACTTCGCAAAATACATGCCAGACTTCTACAAGTACTTGGAAATGGGTCTCCAAAACTTTGAAGAGTACCAAGTGTGTGCCGTTACTGTAGGTGTGGTGGGTGACATATGCAGGGCACTGGAGGAGAAGGTGTTGCCTTGGTGTGATGGGATCATGACCCAACTTCTTAAAGACTTGTCAAGCAACCAGTT
>JAANYP010001493.1:0-107759 GCA_020465985.1 Centrapalus pauciflorus
GTAATGCATGGTCCTGATTGATCAACTTCGGGTGCCAGTTCAGCCATTTCATCAAATGTGACATGCACACTTTCATTGACTGTCCTGGTGCGAGTGTTGAATGCACGATATGCCTTCGATATGGATGAGTATCCAATGAAGATCGCTTCATCCGCCTTCTCGTTGAATTTCCCGAGGTTGTCTTTGTCATTAAGCACGTAGCACTTGCAACCAAATACACGTAAGTACTTGATAAAAGTTACTTTATTCAAAAAGAGTTGATATGGAGTTTTATTGAAACGCTTATGGATTATGGACCGATTCTGTATGTAGTGAGATGTTGACACGACTTCGGTCCACAAGAACGGAAGTAGTTTTGAATAAGCCAACATTGTACGTGCAACTTCCACAAGGGTATGGTTACGCCTTTCTATGACTCCATTTGGTTGAGGTGTTCTAACAATAGAATATTGATGCTGAATACCTTTGGATCGAAGTAAGCCCTCTACTACCGAGTTCTTGAATTCCGTGTTGTTGTTAGATCGGATTGATTGAACAGACAGCTGCTATTGGGTTTCGATACTCTTAATAAAATCGATGATTTCTTGAGCTGTCTCATCCTTGGATCACAATAATTTAACCCAGGTATATCGTGAATAATCGTCAACGATAACCAACGCATATCGCTTCCCATTTATACTTTCAGTTCGCATTGGCCCGCATAGATCCATATGAAGTAACTCCAACACTCTTTTCGATGATGGTTCGGATTTTGATTTGTGAGATGATCTTTTTATTTTTCCTTTGTCACAAGCTCCACATAGATGGTCTTTTTCATATCTCAGTTCTGGGAGTCCTTTCACCAGTTGTTTTGCAGCCAGCTTGTTGTTGTTCTCAAAGTTTAAGTGGGATAGCCTACGATGCCACAACCAAGAGTCTTTTGACGAGGCTTTTGACAGAAGGCAGATGCTATCCTTAACCATACGCTTAACTACATCTATGGTGTAAAGAATCACATCTAGCTGCTATAAAAAGAATCTTCAGATACCTTAAGGGTACACCAGGTTTGGGTCTTTGGTATCCCAAAGACTCAAGCCTTGAGCTACAGGATATTCAGATTCTGATTTTGCAGGCTGCGGGCTAGACAGAAAAAGCACAACAGGTGGGTGTCAACTCCTTGGTGGTAAGTTGATAAGTTGGTGTACCAAGAAGCAGAACTCAGTTTCTACTTCTATTGCTGAAGCTGAGTATATTGCTGCTGGAAGCTGCTGTGGGCAGATTCTATGGATGCAACATCAGCTTGAAGACTATGGACTTGCATATAGGAAAATTCCTATTCTGTGTGATAATACAAGTGCCATTCCTATCTCCAACAATCCAGTATTTCATTCCAGAACAAAGCATATAGAGGTCAGACATCACTTCATCAGGGATCACATCCAGAAAGGTAATGTGGAGGTAAGTTTTATTTCCACAGATGAACAGCTTGCAAACATTTTCACCAAGCCTCATGATGAAAATAGATTTAATTATCTTGTAAGCAAGCTGGGCATGTTAAATAAATGTGACTAAGTGTCATAAATGTTCTAAGTCATTATATGTCTCACACTACTCAAGTTTCTCAGAACAACTTAGACAGAACAGGTTATGCATGTTCTATACTTGGCCAATTTCTGAAAACTTGAACAGCTTGAGCATATAACAGGTTTGACAATATCAGCTTTCATTTCAAACTTGGTCTGATGATCAAACCTCCAACCTGCTTACTCTCTCAATCTGTCATACAAGACATTGTCTTGTAACCTGATCAGCTATTGAACACAACCTGTTCTTACATAGCTGAACAGGTTGAAAGAACAGCTTATGATGATCCTGCTCATCACAGGTTTGACCAACAACTTAGACCATCAGTTTTAATTACCTTTCTTCACAATTAAGTTACTTAATTTTTGTTTTTATTTAACTTAATTACTGCAGATAATGTGTGTTAACGTGTGTTAGTGACTAAAAAGAGCTCCAGTGGTCTGACAACCGTTCAGACATGGACAACCGTTCCGTTTTCTGTTAACGAACATTTCAAATCAATCGCCCAAAGTTTTCTCTCTCATACCCCCTCACATTCAAACCCTATAAATACCTATCTCCTGTTTCTTCTTCGTCTTCCTTACTGCTACCATAATTCCCAAAGAACCCTAACTTCCAATAAGTGTCCAGTGCTAATACTTCCACTACATTCCAAATGGCTCACCAGAACAACCCCTTTCTTCCGATTTTCGTTGGTAACGATGTGCACAAACACTCGTCTGTAACCACGATGCTGACATTGAAACCTTCCAACTACCTTGCAAACCTAATCATCCTAAAAAATTATGTAGGAAAAGGATATGAAGGAATGGTGGAGTTTCTGAAGGTTAACCCATTGAACTATGCAATGACTGCATCTCCTGGTGTCCTGTACCATAAGATGATATATGATTTTTGTTACACATGTTCTTATGATCCTTCTACCAAAATCATTCGGGGAACCATACTCAATGGGACTCAAACCATTAAGATTACCGCACGTCTGGTCAGGGAAGTTCTTCGTCTCCTTGTGACTGAAAACTATGATCAGCCACAGCCTGAAAATGACCAGATGAGAAATCTGCTACACTTCTGTGGTGTAGCAGAACCCAAAGTTGGAGCTACACTGTTCAGGAAGGATTTGTCTCCAACCTACAGTTTATTGTTTGCCTTGGTGGTGATGTGCTTCAGCAGTAAAGTTGGCTCATTCGACCAACTCAGCCGTGATGAGATTCCAATAGTCCTACAACTTGTGGATAGGACTACAATCAACATGGCATGATGGAATTTTATGAACTTGAGGAACCTGGTGCAGCAGGAAACATGTCCAGCTGCCGTTCGATATCCTAGGTTTTTTAGCCTCATCTTCAAGCACATCTGTGGTGAGCAACTCTATAACTCTCAGCCTCTACTACGTACTGCTACATTCCATGTAATAGGGAATAGAGTTTTCTATACTCCTGTTCTTCAAAATGAGCCTCCTCTGTCAACACCAATGAGGAGCTTGCTAGGAATGGTAGAAGGACCCAGGCAAACCCAAAAGCTGAATGCTACTTGTGTTGCAGCACCTTCATTAAAGCCTGGGGTGGTTCCCTCAGCAGCACCTTAGTTTAGAGTTTCCTCATCATGGGGAGATGGAATGTGTATTTCAACACTAAGACTCACTTAGGGAAGTTTGAAAGTAAGGCTGAAGAAGGATTCTTTGTAGGATACTCAAGTCAAAGCAAAGCTTATAGAGTATACAACAGTGTGTGTAAAACCATTGAAGAAAGTGCCAATGTTGAATTTAATGAAAATACTGCAAATGTCAAAGGCACTAGTCCTGACTGTTTGTTTGATCTAGATTCACTAACAAATTCTCTGAGCTTTGTTGAGTATCCTGCAGACACTGATGCAAACAAGTTTGAAGCTGTCAACACAAACTCTCATGCTGCCAATACAAATTCTCAAGCTGTTGGCACAAAGTTTCAGACTGCTGCAGATCTAACAAATTGGGATGAATATATCACTATACCACTTCTGTCATGTGACCCTTCAGGGATTCTGAATGCTCAACATGATACAAATCCAGACACTGAAGTGCCACTCCCAAGTCCTGAGAGAACAGCTCCAACACAAAGGGAAACAGTCCCAGATTCAAGTCAAGCTGTTCCAGAAGCTGAATCATTCACTGGTCCTGATGGAGATGATACAAATCTTGGATCCTCTTTTCAGACAGAGAGAGAGCCTACACTAAGAGTTCATAGGTATCATCCTCTCAATCAAATACTGGGTGATCCAAGCACTCCTGTACAAACAAGGAAAATGGTTCAAAATGAGACTGCTGCTGCTGAACAAGCAGTTCCTGAATTCAGTCTAGCTGCCTTTGAGAATGCCTGTTTCATGTCTCAACTAGAACCTAAAAAGGCATCAGAAGCATTAAAAGATTCATCCTGGATTGAGGCAATGCAAGAAGAGCTTCTACAGTTCAAGATTCAGAATGTATGGACTCTAGTGGATCTTCCTAAAGGTAAGAGAGCAATTGGTACAAGATGGGTGTTCAGGAACAAGAAAGATGAGAGAGGGATAGTCATCAAGAATAAAGCAAGGCTAGTAGCACAAGGGTACACTCAAGAAGAAGGCATAGATTATGATGATGTATTTGCCCCAGTGGCAAGAATTGAAGCCATCAGACTATTCTTGGCCTATGCAAGCTTCAAAGGTTTTAAAGTGTATCAAATGGATGTGAAGTCTGCCTTTCTATATGGGACAATTGAAGAAGAGGTCTATTTGTGTCAACCTCCTGGTTTTGAGGACTACAAGTATCCAGATAGGGTCTACAAGCTAGACAAGGCTCTCTATGGTCTCCATCAAGCCCCCAGAGCATGGTATGACACTCTGTCATCATACCTTCTACAGAATGGGTTCAAGAGAGGCACTCTGGACAAAACACTTTTCACTAAGTCTATCAAAGCTGAGATTCTGCTTGTCCAAATCTATGTTGATGACATCATCTTTGGCTCAACCAATGACTGTCTGTGCAAAGAGTTTGAAGCTTTAATGCACAAAAAGTTTCAAATGAGTTCAATGGGAGAACTCACTTTCTTTCTGGGATTGCAAGTCAAGCAGAAGCCCACTGGACTTTTCATAAGTCAATCAAAGTATGTGAAAGACATACTGGAAAAGTTTGGGTATCAAGACACAAAGATTGCAAGCACTCCAATGGATCCTCACAAGCAGCTCCATACAGACAAAGATGGCATAGATGTGGACATTCATTTATATAGATCTCTTATAGGATCCATTATGCATCTAACATCTTCTAGACCTGACATAATGTTTGCTGTCTGTGTGTATACTAGGTTTCAATGCTCTCCAAAGGATTCTCACATGGTTGCTGTTAAGAGAATCTTTAGATATCTCAAAGGCCAACCACATTTAGGCTTATGGTATTCTAAGGACTCTCCCCTTGAACTAACTGCTTATTCTGACAGTGACTATGGTGGATGCAACATTGACAGAAAATCCACAACTGGTGGATGTCAATACTTAGGAGCAAGACTGGTCTCTTGGCAATGCAAAAAGCAGACAACTGTTTCCACCTCATCCACTGAAGCTGAATATGTAGATTGAGAGAAAATCCACAATGCAGGTAATGTGGATTCAAAATCAATTGAGAGACTATGGTATGAACTTCTTATCCACTCCTATTTACATTGACAATTCAAGTGCAATCAGCATTGTGCAAAACCCAGTGAAATTCCCAAAAACCAAGCATATAGACATCAGATTTCACTTTATAAGGGATTGTAATGAGAAGAAATTAATCCAAGTTACCAAAATACATATTGATGATCAGTTAGCTGATCTATTTACAAAACCTTTTGATGTAGGAAGGTTCACTTTCCTGGTATCAAATATTGGTATGGTAAACATGGATTAATTTGGTTTCATTATTATCTAATTCATATGCTTCTTTAAGGGGGAGTCACTGTTTCATTAAAAGATGCCTAAATTTCAACTAACAGCTTGAGTATTTTCTCAAGCTGCTAGTTCATTTTCTCGGACTGTTAGTTATTCACTTGATCTGTCAAAGTGTGCAGGGTATTTAGGTAATTTTTAAATGTGTGTGCGCGGGACCCAACCTTTTTCAAAACCTTTAAAGGTCCCAGTTTCGTTCAGTTGTAACTACCAGTTCCAAAGTTTTCTTCCACGGCCTTCCTTTTTCTCTCTGAACGATTCACACAATCTTCTCTGCAACCCTAAAATCTCCGTTCAATCTTCAATGGAGTATGTCAAAGAACACAACTGCCTTCCATACTCTCTCAAACACTCTGAACTTCAGCCGTTCCATGATATGATGGATTCCCTAAGACACTCCGATATCAACCATGCCCTCAATATCAATCCCACCATATACATATCGCATATCGAACAGTTCTGGAACCGTGCCTCTTTTCAAACCATCAATGGAATTCCCTCTATACTATCCAAAATTGATGGCACTCCCATCACCATCACTGAGGAATCCATTCGGCACCATTTGCATCTTCAAGATGCCACAGGTATAACAGACCTAACCCTTAACGCTTTACATACTGGTCTTTATAATATAGGTTATAGGGGTCCTGCTGATTCATTTACTTTCTTGAAAGAACATTTTTCTCCTAAATGGAAATATCTTGTACATATTATTCAGCAGTGTATGAGCCCCAAAAGAACTGGTTGGTCAGAATTTTCTTCTAACATTGCCACTGCCTTAGTGTGCTTTTCAACAGGCCAACGGTTCAATTTTTCAAACATGATTTTTCAGGGGATGTTAAGGCATCATTCCCTAAAGAATGGGAAGTTTTTAATGTATCCCAGATTTTTGGCAGAAATCATTGCACACACCTGCACTACTTCTCATTTACATAAGAGGATACATATTTCCCATAGGCACTCACTATCTTCTATCAAAAGGCTTTTAAAACAAAGTGCCAATTTTTTGAGTGTAGATGTTCCATTGCCTTCTGCAATGATGAACATCATCCCAAGAAACAGAGGAGAGGGTCCTGCGCAGGCTCAGCCTATCATTACTGCTTTGCTGAGCCTGCGCAGGACCCCAACCCACTCCTCATGATACACAAATTTCTTCTGATACTTTTGTACAGCCACCACCCCCACTAAAATTTCTATATAAAAGGAAAAGAGGACCAGGAGCTCCGTCCTCCTCAGCCCTCAGACAAGAGCCATATATCCCTGTGCAGGAGGACACTTCTGCACAGAATATTCAAAGGGAACACATTGAGGACACTCCCATCCTCACTCAGGAGGTGAACATCTCTCCAGAGACTGTTCATATGGGTTCTCTGGCTGGCACTACTGCTGTCTCTGCACAAGAGGCACAGGACAGGGCCAACATCAGTAAGACCACGCCCATGGCAATAGCAAGTGTGCAAACACAAGCTGGTAGTCCCCAGAACCAAGAACAGAGGGGCCCAGAGGTTTCTATTTCTGGTACTCATGCCAGTGATAGATCACAAGCACCACAGGTGTTTTCTGATCTTGAGGCTAGTCTGCAACTAATGCTTTTGACGGATCCCAAGATGAAACCTGTTGTAGCTATGTTGGAATATCAAAAGTCCATCATTGCTGCACAGGGTGCACAAATTATAGCCCTAAAGCAAGCAGAAGTGGCTCAAAATCAGAGAATGGATTATCTCCATAAGGGTTTTACCCTCTGTGGGAATAAGATCATTCAATTAGAGCGTTTGATTCAAACCCAAGGGGCAAAGGTTGTAGGTCCTCCTGACCAAACCAATGCTTCCAAAAAGGGGGAGAATCAGGAGGTTCCTGAATCAGTCCAAGCAGCTCCAACAGCATCAGTCCAAGCAGCCTCAACAGTTCCACCTTCTAGGCTAACAGTCCCAACAGCTTCTCAAGCTGTTAGCCTAGAAACTCAAGCTGCTTCTTCAAAGGCAACTGGAGTTGTTATAAGGGAAGGTGTTCAAGCTCCAGTCAGTACAGTCCTAGCTACAAAAGATAAGGGCAAGGGCATTTTAATTGAGTCTCCAAAGCACAAGTTTTCTTCCAGAGAAGCCCAGATTGCCTTTGATGCTGAAATTGCCAAAAAGTTAGCAGAGGAACAGGATCAAGAATTAGATCAGCAAACCCAGCCCCCAATGCACGATGATGAAACCTTAGGTGATTACCTAAAGGGGTTTGTGGTTAAACAAGGAGAGAAGAAGAGGAAGCTGCCAACAGGGCACTCTAAGGCTGAACATAGAAGATTTTTGATTAACTTTGCCTTTGCAGCCGGTATTCCAAAGAAGATGGCTCAGTCCATGAGCGCAGAAAGGTTGCAGGCTATCCATGATAAAGAAATGGATAAAAGAAAGAAAGCAAAAGTCTCCTAAGAAGTCCAAACACCTCAAGAAGCAGTTCAAACCGATACAAGCCATGTTCAAACTGCTGCCAGTGCCCCTGCTTCTTCTGATCAAGTTGCTGCTTCCATTCCTGCATCTGAGTCATTACCTCAAGCAAAGCTGGATCAAGTGAAACAGGTGTTGTTTGAGCAACAACTACAAAAGGCTCTGGATATAGAGAAACTGCTAGATCAGCATGATTTTACAAAGCCTCTGATCAACTACTGGTATGCTAAGCCACTGGATAATATTGACTTAAGATTTAAGTTTGTGGTGAGAAGGGAATCTGGACCAGAAGAAGAGTATGATACATTTTGGCATATGGTTCAGAAGTTGACTAGAGATGAGCTTATCATGATGCATAATATTGGGTCTGTGACACAAGTAAGATCTGCTCTACCACAAGTGAAGCAAGTCATCAAAGATCTGAAATCAATTGTTGACCCTGAATCTGTGAGGAAAGAAATAGAGGATGCCATCAAGAAGGGAAAGAAGATCAAGCAAGTTGATCAGTTTGTCAAATCAAAGACATACAGAATCAAATTCTCAGACGGATCTGGTATGTTCTTCAATCTCGAATTTTATGATCTACCAAAGGATATGCTACTTCAGATGAAATCCATTAGAATATCTTGTGATAGAGATGAGATGAAGAAAGATTTTTTGAAGGCTGTAAATCAGAAACTTGCACAGTTGTAAGGTTTTGAAAGCCTTGGTTTGTAAATAACAGTTTACTTATTCATTTCCTTATTTGTATAGAACTTAAAGTCTTGTACAAAGAATTTAAGTTAGGGGGAGATTGTTGGGAAATAGTCTAAGTAGGTTCAAACTGTTAGTTAGACTTCTCAAACTGTTAGTAGAGTTTATATGTAAATACAAAGTTCATGCTGTTAGTTGAAGAATCTCGAGCTGCCAGTGTAAAAGTTCAAGCTGCTAGAGTAAATCAACTCAAGCTGCTCTGTTCATGCTGTCAAGTGATTCAAGCTGCTCAACAGTTTCATAAACAGAAAGTGCTGATTTTCAGGAAAAGATATCTACACGAAGATTCCAGCATATCTACTATCAGAGAAGTCATAGTCCTTCAAGGAAACAAGTCAAAAAGCAATATAAATACATAGAATAGGTTTTTCTATTGTATAGGAGTTTTCTGCATATTTGAGTCTGTAATTGCTTTTTGATTGAGTTTTTCATAAGCCTCTAAGGTTGTAAAACCCTAAGAACAGTCTGTGTTCTTCGTCTAATCAAACAGATTAGAGGTGATTGTAATCATTGACGTCGGCAATACAATCAGTTTTGATTATTTCTTGTGTTTATTTATTATTGATTCTGAAAGTTTTTCGTTAAAATAGTTAAGTGTTATTCCGCAAACTTCTTAATTAAACTTTGATTCAAAGCAAGATTATTGATTTATACTCTGATAAATTCAAATCAGTTAGTCTTGGTTAATCAGTTTTAGATCCTGACATTTCTGACAAGCATAGCAATCATTTGCTCATCATCAAATTCAGTATGATCTTCAGAGTCTTCTTCCTCAGATAATTCTTCCATTTCATCATCAGCTTGTTGATCAGCTTGTGTGAACACATCACACACCTGACCAGCAGGTTGTCTCACGCTGGCCACTAAGGCAGCACCTCTTTTGGACATCTCTAAGGGATTTCTTTTCTGTTGCCTTGATTGTTCATCATTTAGTAAGGATCCATACAAATGTACAAGATCCATACCTCTAATGGTGCCTGAGTTTCTGAGGATAGTAGAGAAATAATTCCATTCCTCTGGCAGAATGTCCAAAAATTTGTGTACCAGAGTAAAGCTGTCTTTGGTGATCCAACAGCTTTGAGATCATTGATTAGAGAAGTAAACCAGGTATAGGTTTCAGTGAGAGACTCCTTTGGCTTTGCAGAGAATAGTTCATACTGTCTAACAAGATTGTTGATCTTGTTATCCAGTGTTTAAACACATCATCAGGAAGAGAAATAACAAGGTTGTTCCTAGCCTTTGCATCAAGAGCAACCAACCTTTTGTCTTCATAAGACCATTGAGCATTTGCCTTTGCAAAGGTCCAAATTTCAGGAACAGCTCCTTCAGCAGCAGGAGTGATAGTAGTAACAGAGGTTGGCACATTGGGACCTTCCATTACTATCTCTGGTAGTTGTACATCCAGATTCTCTAAATAGAGCATCATTCTGCACTTGCAACCAGAGAAATTCTGATGACTGAACTTGGGAGGCTTTGCCATTGAACCATTGTCATAGTAAGAGGAAGAGTTGGAAGCACTGTTGTCCATGGTGGGAAATAGAGAGATGATAGAGATCAAGAGTTAACACACATTCTAAACTGCTTTGATACCAGTTGTAGGTCCCAAAAGGTTTCCCTATTATGTTGCTCTAAGCTGTAGAGGGGGGGTGAATGCAACTATTTAAATTTTCAACACACTTTCTCAATGTTTGTATGTACATTATCAACAAATGTTATTTACAAACAACCCTGAACTACGGAATGGTTCAAGCTGAGATGACAGAAACAACAGAAACTACTAATCTAAGACTCACTCAGACTAGTTACAATGAATAAACTCACAAAGATCAACTCACTGGTATACAAGACAGATAGACAGAGAGACAGCTTGAACATGAACAGCTTGGATACACTTGACTGTTTTATTCAAGCAGACTTTGCATGCATGAAAACACACTTCTTTGCACGTTCTGAATATCACACTCTTGGTTATCTCACATTCCTTAGAAGCTTCCTTTTATACTCTCACTGAAAAACCCAGTGAAGCTTCCTCGTTGGATGTAGAGTTAGTGGAATGTCATTCCAAAAAGACAAAAATACTATTCTGCACGTTCTAACAAAATAGCATTTGTCTCTACATAGCAGAATCTTTGTCTTTTCCTTTTTGTCTCTGTTGCAGAAGGCTTTAACCAAAAGAGGAATGTCAACTTTAAACCTTTCATCTTCTGGAATGGCCATTTTGATATAAGAAATGGTCTGTCACCCATTTCAAAAATTCACTTTGTCTTCATGTAACAGAACAGCGTGGGCAGTCTTAGCAGCTTCTGTTTTTCCCCTTTGTCTTCGACTTTGTAAACAGATCTCTTGGTCCAAGATAATACATGAGGACATGAAAACATATTCCATAAAGTGTTTAGCATGTTCACAAAGAACAGGTTCTCTTCACAAAGAATAGTTTACTTAGGATTTGTCTAAGCTGCTCAAGAGGTTAAAGCAGCGTAGACACTTTATGTCCAGCCTGTTCAACAGAATAGAACAACTTGGAATATCTGCCTTACTTGCATCAAATGCAACAGGGTAAGCAGCTTTGACTAATATTGCAAATCACTTTTATTAGGTTTCAATAAAGCATTAACATGCCTTAAATTATACCTTCAAGTGCTTCAAACAAGTTTGATTAATAATCTCCCCCTAAGATGTATAACAGGCTTGACTGAGGCCTTTTTGTGCCTAACAATCTCCCCCTATTTGCAATAATCAGTCTAAGCAGATTTTATCAAATATCACTATATATTTTTACATTACATTTGTTGAAATCAAATAACAAAGAACACACGTTTTCACTTAAGTACAAGATAGCAGAGGAGCAAGTAAAGCTTCTAGCATCTTTTATGGCAGCATACGGTAACTGCATTTAGGGTAAGATTAACCATCAGCTCTGTGGGAGGAGGATTATGATCAGGTAGATCCTGATGATTTAGAACAGATGGACCTGCAATGGCAACTGGCCATGGTCACACAGAGGGTTAAGAGGTTTATTAAAAGAACCGAAAAAAATCTCAGTGTGAGCAACAATTTTGGGTTTTATAAGTCAAAAGTGAAGTGATACAACTGTTAGGGGTTGGGATATTTTGCTAGAGAATGTCAGAGGCCGAGGATAGATAACTATCAGAATCTGGGACGACTAAATTCATCTAGGTCAGAGAATCAAGCTTCAATAGCAGGGTTACTAACGAATGTATCTTCTAACAAGCGGTTAGATGGTACTTATGACTGGAATTCGCATCCGGAGTCAAATGCTAGAGCTTTTATGGCGGAAGTGACTAAGACTGATAGCAAAGCTGAAGAAGAAAAGAAGGAGGAAACCCAGCAGTCCGATTCAAATCCTTTGGTACTGGAAAAATCTGAGGAGTATACTACTCTGGAGTTTGCAGCACAGATGGCCAACGTGGAATCTGATCAGAAAAATGTATCTCTCAACTTTTCTACTTTTCATGACTTATGCGTTTTATGCACTACTTTAAATGATAAATTGAACTTAGTGCTAGAATCACATTCATCCATGACAGCTCAAATCCAGTCTTTAAAATCTGATAATGCTAGTCTGCTAGACATTAAGGAAGATCTTAGGGCTAAAATGAAAGCTGATGCGCAAGATGTAATAGCTCTGAAAGACAAATTGAGCGAACAATGTGTCAGGAACGAACTAATTTATGAGCATATAGAATCATTGACCAAAGAGATCTCCCCGAAAGAAAAAGAATTAGCAGAAGCTAGGGTTAAGGTTGCTGAGGCTAATAGTAAAATTGAGAAGTTTAGGAACTCATCCTTGAACTTAGGCAAAATCTTAGATTCGCAGAGACAGTCTAAGAAACCAGTTGGCCTAGGATATCAGGATGTGCCTCCACCTTTCAACAACAACTATGTGCCAACTCCTCAAGATGAGATCAAAGAAAAGGTTGAATCAGAGGAAGTAAAAGTAACTGAGACTGATAAGGTGTCAACAGCTAAGGTGTCAACAACAGCCTCCAAGGTTAAGAAAACGGTTAAGTTTTGTGCAGTCTACTAGTGGGGCAAAAGTAGAAGAGGCAAAAACTGTGAGTGATAATAACCAAGAGGTGTTGAACATAGTTGTTGAAACAAAAGAACAGGACATTAGTGAGACCCCTAAGTCAAAGAGTGCTTATAAGAAGTCTATTGACAAGATGTCTTGCTTTAGATGTCATGAAAACGGTCATGTTGCATCAAATTGTCCCTATAGGAAAACAAAGTCTACACCTATCGTAGGGAAACAAGAATAACAAGCCTTAAAATCAGTGCCTAGTATTGCAAGCCCGAGTGGTTCTCAAAATTCAGAGAAGAACTCGAATCCAACATTATGAGTAGGTACTAAACAACCACCGGTGTCAATCAAACAAAATGAAGGACTTAGGAATAATTCACCGAATAGATTCCCTAGTCAATCTAGGTCTGGCCCCCAACTAGTCATTAGGAATAATACACCTAAGAGGAGTTATACTCCAGTTAGGTCTCATACTCCTAACAGACATCAGACACCAGGTAAAGCCTAGAGTTATAACAATGAAATGCATTATAACAGAAATTACTCTAGGGCTCCACAGCAAAAGACAACCCAAAGGCCAAGAGTGGACAGTAATCACTCAGCTCCACAACAGGTTCTTGCTCAAAAACCCAAGTCACCTGAAAGGATGTATGGGTATTTGAAAGAGTTAAAGTATGTGGATAAGAATGGTATTACCAAGTCAGTCATGGCTTGGGTTCCCCGTGATAACTAATGTATTTTCTTTCATGTGCAGGAGTTAACTACAGATCTTAACAACAAATGGTTCGTAGATAGTAGTTGCTCTCGTCACATGACTAGGGAGAGAAGTCTACTGACATACTTCAAGAGTGGAAATAAGGGATTTGTCTCATTTGCTGAGAATAAAGGAGGCAATATCACTGGAACTGAAATATTCACTAATAGGAAAATTACATTCGAGCAGGTCTACTACGTAGATAAGCTTGATCACAATCTAATTAGTGTCTCGAAGATATGTGATAAGAAAAATTATGTAGGTCCCAAAAGGTTTCCCTAGTATGTTGCTCTAAGTTCTAGAGGGGGGGTGAATACAGCTATTTAAATTTTCAGCACACTTCCTCAATGTTTGTATGTATATTATCAACAAGTGTTAACTAGAAACAAGCCAGAACTGCGGAATGGTTCAAGCTGAGATGACAGAAACAACAGAAACTACTAATCTAAGACTCACTCAGACTTGTTACAATGAATACACTCACAAATATAAACTCACTGATATACAAGACAGACAGACAGACAGCTTGAACAAGAACTGCTTGGACACACTTGACTGTTTTATTCAAGCAGACTTTGCATGCATGAAAACACACTTCTTTGCACGTTCTGAATATCACATTCTTGGTTATCTCACATTCATTAGAAGCTTCCTTTTATACACTCACTGAGAATCCCACTGAAGCTTAGAGATAGTGGAATGTCTTTCCAATAAGACAAAAATACTTTTCTACACGTTCCGACAAAACAGCATTTGTCTCTACATAGCAGAATCTTTGTCTTTTCCTTTTGTCTCTGTTGCAGAAGGTTTTAACCAAAAGAGGAATGTCAACCTTAAACCTTTCATCTTCGGGAATGGCCATTTTGATATAAGAAATGGTCTGTCACCCATTTCAAAAATCCACTTTGTCTTCATGTAACAGAACAACGTGGGTAGTCTTAGCAGCTTATGTTTTTCAACTTTGTCTTCGACTTTGTAAACTGATCTCTCGGTACAAGACAATACCTGAGGACATGAAAACATATTCCATAAAGTGTTTAGCATGTTCACAAAGAACAGGTTCTGTTCACAAAGAACAGAACACTTAGGATTTGTCTAAGCTGCTCAACAGGTTAGAGCAGCATAGACAGTTTATATCCAGCCTGTTCAACAGAATAAAACAGCTTGGAATATTTGCCTTAGTTGCAACAAATGCAACAGGGTAAGCAGCTTTGACTAATATTGCAAATCACTTTTCAGGTTTCAATAAGGCATTAACAGGCCATAAATTATACCTTCAAGTACATCAAATAGGTTTGATTAATAATCTCGCCCTAAGATGTATAACAAGTTTGACTGAGGCCTTTATGTGCCTAACAAATTCAGTGTTGTTTACTGAGAAGGAAGCGCTAGTGCTAAATCCTGGATTTGAGATTCCGAAAGAATGGATAATGATGATCTCTCTAAGGAAGAACGATCTGTATATGATGGATATGACCACAACAGAATCTTCGATGGGAATACTTGTTTTTTGTCCAAAGCTTCAGAGTCAGAATCCTTGTTGTGGCACAGGCGAATGGCACATTTGCACTTAAGGAAGATGAATTTCATCACGAAAAATGGCCTTGTGCAAGGTGTTCCACAGAAGAGTTTTCAGTTTGAAGATAAGTGTGTGTCGTGCAAGAAGGTGAAGCAACATAAGAAGACACACAAATCAAAAACTCAAAACTGAATCTCTTCCTCCATCGATTTGCTGCATATGGATCTCTTTGGTCCAATCAACAAAAGGAGTATAGGTGGGAGTTGGTATTGTTTAGTTATTACTGATGATTACTAACGTTTCTCTTGGGTTTTCCTTTTAGGTACAAAGGACAAGACAGCAGGCATGCTGATTGGGTTCTTAGACCAAGTTGAGAACTCATATGGGAAAAGGGTAAATGTATCAAAAGTGATAATGAAATAGAATTTAAAAATGCAGTAATTGGTGTATATTGTCTAACTAAAGGCATAGTGCATCAATTTAGTGCACCATATGAGCCACAACAAAATAGGGTGGCAGAACGGAAAAACAGGACATTGATTGAGGCAGCAAGGACTATGCTGTCGAATTCAAAGCTTTCCACTATGTTTTGGGGGGAGGCAGTGAATACCGTATGTCATGTGTTAAATAGAGTCCTTACTGTCAAATCTTTGAATAAAACCTGTTATGAGATTTTAAATAAAAGACAACGAATTTAACTGGCTTTAAACCATTTGGGGTGCCATCTACTTTGTTAAAAATGAAACATCAACCTATGTTTGGTGAAAAGGCTGACGAAGGATACTTCCTAGGTTATGTCCTAAATTCACCAAACAAGAGGGTTTTTAATAAAATTACTGGTACAGTAGAAATTGTGTTTAACATTGATGTAACAAGTTATTCACATGAACCCCAAATTGGTCCAGAATGGTTATTTGATTATGACTCAGTGTTTGAATCAATTAACATTCCTTTTAGTGGTAATGCAGGAACTATGGAGAATGACTTCTCGACGTTAAATCTTGATGACGACGGTAGAGTATTTTCCACTTCGAGCATTCCCACAACATCTGAAAATCTATCGACAGAAGATGGGTCCCCAACAAATGAAGAACCTTCGTTGACTACGGATGAGAATCAGATAAACAATTCAGCCTCAGATGACAGTGATCACGAGGAGAATGTTTCGTCTGAAGTCACACCCCCTCTAGGCAAAATAGGATCAAATTTGGGAGACAATCTTCAGCTTGATGCAGTTGAAACATCGAGAGTAAATAAGGATCATCTGATTGAAGACATCACTGAGAATCCAAATGCTGGTGTGAGAACTAGGATTAGTGTGAATAGTAACACAGTGTTGTTATCAATGATCAATGACTCCGAGGCATTTCACACCTGTCTGTACTCGTGTTTCATTTCACAAGTTGAGCCGAAGAATGTACAAATGGCTCTGAAGGATAATTCTAGGGTTGAAGCTATGCAAGAGGAACTTTCACAGTTCAAAAAGCTAGAAGTCTGGGAGTTAGTGCCTTTCCCTCGTGGAGAAGTTGCTATAGGGACAAAATGGGTCTTTAAGTGCAAAAGGGATGATCGAGCCATCGTTACACGTAACAAGGTAATGCTTGTAGTCAAAGGGTTCAACCAAGAAGAAGGGATTGATTATAATGAGGTGTTTGCACCAGTAGCAAGGCTTGAAGCTATCAGATTGTTTCTCGCGTTTGCATCCTTCAAAGGCTTCAAAGTTTATTAGCTAGACGTCAAGAGTGCCTTCTTGTACGGAAAAGTGAATGAATTGGTGTTTGTTAAGCAACTGCCAGGGTTTACTGATCCTAAGTATGCACACAGAGTATATAGATTGGATAAGGCTCTGTATGGATTACATCAAGCACCTATGGCGTGGTACAAGACACTGTGTACTCATCTCTTGGACAATGGGTTCGAGAGAGGGAGAATAGATAGTACATTATTCATTAAAAGGAAAGGTGACGATTTCATACTAGTACAAGTTTATGTGGACGACATCATCTTTAGATCATCAAATGAACAAATGTGCAAAGATTTTGAAAAGGTTATTAAGTCCAAGTTTGAGATAAGTGCGATGGGAGATCTGAACTTCTTTCTGGGTTTACAAGTTGAACAACGAAAGGAGTGGATGTTCATTCATCAGACGAAGTATGTCTATGAAATATTAGAGCGCTTCGGGATGGAAGAACAAAGCTTACATCACATTTCAGTACTCCAATTCAAGTCAATCACAATCTTGGACCGGGTACCGATAGTGATACTGATGTGGATCCGACTTTATATCAGGCCATGATCGGGTCACTTATGTGTTTAACTGCTTCTCGACCTGACATAATGTTTGTTGTTTGTATTTGTGCCAGATTTCAAGCTAACCCCAAGGAGATACACATGAAAGCTGTGAAGTGCATTCTGAGATACCTGAAGTCGAAACCGAAGCTGGGACTTTGGTATCATGCTGATGGAGATCTGGAATTGGAAGCTTACACGGACTCAGATTATGGAGGGTGTAACTTGAACAAAAAGTCAACAACGCGTGATTTTCAGTTCCTAAGAGGGAGACTGGTGTCCTCGCAATGCAAGAAACAGACTTCGGTAGTCGTATCAACATGCAAGGCCGAGTATGTAGCTGCGGGGAGTTGTTGTTCACAGGTTCTGTGGATTCAACAACAATTGTGGGATTACGGTTTAACTTATACTCATACTCCCATTAGGATAGACAATCAATCCACAATTGTCATAACCATTAATTCGGAAAAGCACAGTAAGACTAAGCACATAGATATAAGACATCATTTTATTCGTGACTGTGCAGAGAAAAACCTGATAAAATTGGTAAAAGTTCCAACGGAAGACAACAATGCGGATCTGTTCACAAAAATCTGACCTCAGTAGACTTTTTTTCTTTTAAATATTTTGAAGTTATTAGTTTGTCTTACTAGTTACTTTACTTTAAAAAAAGAGAAAAAGAAAAGAAAAAAGACAGAAAACCATAAAAATGAGAAAAATGAAAATTAAGAGAGAAGTCTTAGAGCCCAAGGTTCAACATGATGAATATTAGCACAGTCTAACAAACTCTAAGTGTTAAGCTTTCACACATAATGCACTATAAAATCAAAGTGATATACATGTTGATAGTCTGATATGTTGGTAGGCATAAAACATGAAGGTTTTCCTAAAAGCTAATAAAACAATCAAGAAATTGTCATATGGGTAACTAACTTAGACGTATGACCAATAAGTCTTAATTTCGGTGTTAGAGGCTCACATACAATAATTATGATTCATGTATGTAAATCAATCTGGGGGATGTATGGCTTCATCAAAATACATCTTAAAAAGAGCAAGCATGAAATGTAAAGAGAGTCAAGACATGTCGCTTTGTTGTACGTAAGTACAACCTGTCGCCGTTGTTTTGACTCAACATAGCAAGATATGTCGCTTTGTTGTACGTAAGTAAAAACCTGTCACCGCTGTCTTGCTAAAATAAAAGAAGTATGCTCTACCCTAAGACAAACTAAGACACTCTGTTGTATGTAAATACAGAATTGTGTTCGAAGTTTTCCTTTTAAAGATGATTTGCAAATACTGAAAAGTCATATTCATTGTATGTATGTCTTGATCATAGAAGTATGTCTAAGTATGGGACACGTAAGGTGATTTCTTGATCAATAAAAAGGCCAAAGGAAAATTCTAGTTGAGTATTTAAGTGGACAAATATACCAATAATAGACTTGGTGTGTATGTTACGACAAACAATAAAAGGAATCAAAAATTCCAAAGTGTGAAAGTGCAACACCGAAAGTGTGTTGGCAAAGCTATTTGATTGAACCTTCTTTGACTCTCTCGCAAAAAGATTTAGTTTATGTACTTATTTTTTAATTCTTGCAATTTAGTTTTATTTATTTTATCTTACTTTATTTTATTTTATATTTTAGTTCATTTTATTTTTAATAAATAGGAACGAGGCCAGTTACTAGGATGCATGTTAGTTGGAAATACAAAATTGTTTGATAATCTGTTTGCTTAGTGTGAATGGTTTCGTAAATTTGAAAAAGTTTTGTAAAATTGAAAAAGTTGAAAATTTTTAAAGTTTTTCAAATATGCACTTAAGTTCGTATGGACCTAAGTTCGAACTTAAGTTCGAACGAACTTAAGGTGGTACGAACATATCTCAGCTAAGTCCGAGACACAGTTGGGGGTATAAATAGTGCAACGGCATTAAATTTGTTCACCTACTCGAATTTACCTACTCACGAACTTACAAAGGGCGATATCGAACTTAGCAGGCGACCACGAACTTGTCGCTGTTTCACAAAGTTTGCTCCTGCTCCACGAATTTCCTACAGTTCCGTCTTGAAATAACTTAGTTTTTGTCGGATTATCTAACAATGAACTAAGAATGGCAGATCATGCATTTTTCAATAGGCACGATATGGTGGTTAGCATAGAGCTCCAAGCTCCTGAGGCAGGACAGTATAGCGAGATTCTAGATTTTTTGACAAGATCAAGGATAGTCTATGCGTTGACTCATAATCCAATGCTGATAATTCAGTACATTCGTCATTTTTTGGAATACATTGCATGTGGATAGTTCCGTAGTACCTCCGGTACTCAGGGCAACCGTTAATGGACAAGTTATTTCATTCTCAGCTGATAATCTATAGGAAATTCTGCATTTGGGAACAGCAGCACAGGAAGATGGTCCAGTCGATTTCCCAGCTGCGCTAAGGCAAGCGGCTTTCCAAAGAATGGCATATGCTTAGGACTTGGCTAAAGCCTCGTATGTGAAAAGCGGGTTGATTGGACAGTGGTGGAATCTTATGCACGTGTTGCTAGTATGTTTTGCGCCTAAGAAGGAAGGTTTTGACACGATGACATCCAAACTACAGTCCGGGATGATCTCGTTGGTATATAACAAGTCGTTTAGCTTTGCGTGCTTCTTTTTGAAGAATTTGTGCATCAGATCACAGCGCCAACCCGGGAGAGATTTTTGTTATACTCACGGTTTGTTATGATTATAAGCGGTTGTTGTCACAGGGATAGATAAGAGGAATTTTGTATATTGTCAGAGTCACAATTCACGAAGGGCGGAAAATGTTAGACCGCTGATGACTCCATTGTTTGGAGCACTGCTCCACCCGAATTTTGTTGGTCCAGATGGAGAAGACTGGATAGAGAATGAGTAGCAACAACAAGCACCAACACAACAAGAACCGGTTGCTCCAATTCAGCCTCCGCCGAGGTCAGCATCGGCAGCTGTGGCTACTACATCAGTAGCACAGGCTGATCCGATACAGGAGACTTTAGAGGATATTTTTGCACAAGGAGGTGCAGCTCAAGAGGCCATCACCGAAGAGCTAATTCAGGATATTCTTCATCCTCCTGAGGCTATGGGAAGTACCTTTGACGATATAGAGAACTATCAGCCGGAGGATGCTACTGAGGCTGTTGAGACAGAAACGGAGACAGATTCTGAGACTGCAAGTGACGTCAGAGAAGCTGCAAATCCTCCAACTTCATTTGGTCGTCATGGTACTTGACTAGTTGTGCAGCCACAAACTCAGTCATTCAGTCTCCGAGATGAAGAAGAGGAAGATGAAGAGTTTGTGCCAGTCGAAGAGGCGTTGATTGCACGGCACCAAAGGGCTAAGCGCCAACGTCTAGATCAATCAGGGCCTTCTACATCATCCAACGTTCCATTAGCAACCACCACAACCACTCTATCAACATCCACATCGACAGACACTCAAATCCTTTCTCAACTTAAAACACAAGTTGATCTCCAAACAGTCCAAATCCTTCATCTCACCACGGCAGTCCAAGAGTTACAACAGCACAATACGCAGTTGGATCAGCAAAATGCATATCTACATCAAACTGTGACTGCCCAGCAAGATCAAATAACAACTCTTCAATCCCAAATGGAGCAGATTTTAAAAGATCGTGCAGCTCAGGAGGAGAGTTGTAAGGAGGATGAGTTAAGGGGAGCCTGTAGAAAAGACGAAGGAGATGACCCTAGCGCAGAAAAGGAAAGTGAGCTAGCAGATCTTTCTAAACAGGCTGCTCAGCAAGCTAACATTCAGGAGGAGTCGGGATCGTCATCAGGGGCTGAAAAGGATAACGGCAAGGCTCCCTAGGCTTCATATGTGATTGAAGAAGATTTAATCGGAGCCTTGCTGGATTTGGATGAGGAAGACATCAGATTCGACTTTGAAGATGAAATAGACCAGGAAGATCTTGAAGAAGGTGAATTTTTTCCCGAAGAGGTTCCTGACTGGAAGTCAGATGATGAAGTGATAGTAGACAAAGAAGATGAGGTGGATGAAGTGGTTATAAGTAAGCAACCGGTCACAGAAGAATACATGAATGAAGATCAGAGTCCGATAGATCTGGAGATACTTAAATCTGCTCTAAATAATGAATCAGATACTGAAAGGTCGGATAGGGAGCTTACAAGAGATAGAAGAGAAAATTTTGGTTCAGGAAAGAAAAGAAAAAGGACTTGGCTATGAAGGAGAAGATGAAGATGTCAAGTCCAGGGAAACTGTCAGGTAGTATACTTAGCTGGTTCTATGATAGAGAACTGCAACTCTTCATTCTTAAAAGAAAGAACGGGCTACAGTACCTAAGAAGAAGGCTAAGGGACTTCAATTATTTGCCGAAGTGTGAAGTTAAAGCCTTAGCATGGAAGGAGCTAGTCAACATCGGAGACGATCCCTACACTGGAGTTATTGCTAAAATCATTCGAAGGAAATTCGGTCTAGGAAGTTTGAAAGACTTAAACCAAGGACAGGAAAGCGAGTCATGGATGAGGCAAGGATAGATCCATTGATAGGTAGGCCTTGGATGAAGATGTACTACAAATTTGTCAAGTGCCTGAAGAAGGTGCCACTGGAGAGTACGCCACAAGATGTCCTGAATAACTTGATGTGGTGGTACGTCGACAGTGAGACGGGTGAGGTAGTGATGGAAGATAAGGAAGAAAATGTGATTTCGAGAGTTTACGATCCCTTGCACTTAGTTAACCTCTCTAAGGATGACATGCAAAAGCTTCATGATCAGGCAATCCTTTTTATGAAATTTGGAGGTCTGAAGGCAGAAAATATCAGAGAGTTGTTAAGGTTTGTGTTGAGCATGGATTACATGCGAGTAGCAACTTAAAATAAGCCTAGATCTGTAGATCAGTGAATATCTAACTAGAACCTATCGTCAAAGGGGAGTTTGTTGGTACACCCGGTGTGACGATAGCAGTCTAGTTTGTAATAGATAGTCATATGTAATAGATAGGGATTTATTAATACAAGTCATGTTTGTTTATTCATATTTATAGACTAAGTTCATGATTGTGTATGTTGCATACGTTTGCATGTTAAGTTCATGATTATGAGAAAAAGTTCATGAGACTATGAACTTATGGTGATAAGTTCAAGAGGTATGAACTTATGAAAATAAGTTCATAAGTCTAAGGCTACGAACTTAAGGGACTTAAGTTCGTACGAACTTAGCCATGATAAGTTCATACGAACTTATCTGGGCTTGAACTTGTAAGTTCGTGGGCTTGGGCCATGCACGAACTTAAGGGTTATATCATGAACTTAGTTGTGTTATTTTCATAGTTAGCGAATTTACACTTAGAGAAATTGGTCAGAGAGTTTAGACGAATTTCAGAGAGTTTCTACAGCATTCCAAGGAGCAATACATCGTGCAGGGTCTGTATTCTATCTGTCAGCATTCTGTTCAGCTTCGTGTTTCCGTGTTATCGATCCGTTAACGTGATACGAGGATTCCGCACTCGTTTCACGTCACGACTCCTAGATTGGATCCATAGACGATGGACATTACACTAATGAGATGTCATTTCTCATCCATCTTATTCCTGAGTACCCATTTGGTGCCAATTATAGTTTTTCCTGTGGGTATGGGGACCAGCTTCCATACTTTATTTCTTTCAAACTGATTGAGTTCTTCCTACATGACAGTGATCCAATTGGCATCTTTCAATGTTTCATCAACCTTCTTTGGCTCCTTCAGGGACACAAAACTTGCAAACATACAAAAATTCCAAGAGTATCCCACCTTGTTTGCACGCACACCTTTATTGATGTCACCAATTATTTGCTCAATTGGGTGACACCTGATCCACTTATGATCATGTTTCAAGGAAAATTCTTATTGATCTTAAACACCAGTTTCATCATCAACATGTCTTTTAGAACACCCTTCTTCATCACCAGATACACTGACATCTTGAGTTTGTTCATTTTTTGAATGAGTATCATTGGAGTTGAACATATCAGTGGAAGATTCAGGAAAATTGGCATTTATTGGTTCTGGACATGGCACAGCAAGTATATCAGTGCACTTAGTCACACAAGGTGACCCAATATAGTCATCATCATGTCTACTGTGAGTAGAAGGTTCCACTCTGGATGACGTGGAAGCTTTAGAGTCTTTATCTTTAGCATTTGGATGTATATGTTCATCAAGGCTGAAGTCTCCTAAAACTAATTTAGGATCAACTTGGGGTGAGGAATTTGCAGATTCTTCAAAGGTAACATTGATAGTTTCATCATCCACCTTTCTTCTGGGATTGTATACTCTGTTGTAACAACCTAACTTTTGATCTAGTCGTAAATTCAGTAATATTTTGAGCCGATAATGTAATAATGTTACATTATTTGGTTTATAATTTAATTAAGTAATGAAATATTTAATTAAATTATATAAATATTTATATTTATGAATTAATAAATTATTAAAGAGAATTAAATAAAAGAGATATAATATACAAAAATGAAAGTGGGTTAGCTAGCAAATATAACTAGATGAAGTATATAAACGTGAATTTTATATCAAAACTCAGATTCTCTCTCTCTCTCTACTCTCTCTCTCTAACTTTCTCTCTCTACTCTCTCTCTACCTTCTCTCTAAATTTTCTTCTAAACCGACCGTCCGGTAATCAAGATATATATACCGTTAGAAAGATCTCGGAGAATACTACACGAATATACTATCTTCTGCGTGATTTCATACGAATTTGAGGTAAGAATTTATATTTTTACGATTTTATATATATTTCGGTATTTCCGAATCTGTTAAGTTTTATGAAATCTAAAGCTATTTTATGGAGTTTAACTAGAATAAGTATAATATAATCGAACATAGGTTAAATATTGATCATATTTGTGATTTATGCCTTAGAAATCCATGTTTTAGAGTTGTAAATATGATCAGATTCGAGAATGTTAAGAACAGATTCGAATGAGTGAATTTCGAATCTAAGCCATTAGATTCGAATGGCTATGCTTCGATTCTGTATCCTTAGACTCGAGTTGTGTGTGGGTTTCGAACCTATGTATGGTTCGAATCTATGGATGGCTTGAATCTATATCACTAATTCGAATCTATTCCCTAGAAACTATTTTGTATGTGCTTCGAATCTAAGCCATCAGATTCGAATGATAGGTGTTTCGAATCTAATACCCCAAACTCGAATGTATATGTTCGAATCTATCATCCTAGATTCGAATATGTATGAAAGTATGATTTTGTTCCTAGCCTAAGATTAAGTTATTAAATAACCTATTATAATTATAAGTATAATATGGTTATGATAAAACTCACAAATTCTATATATATATATATATATGTACCGACCTTTTGAGAATATTAAATGAGTTATGAACAAACAAGCTATCAGAATTAGATAAAATAAAGATTTAAATATAAAAGACTGATATTAATATGATTTGATATGATAAATTTTGGACAGGTTCAGTGAAATTCTGAACAAAGATTTAAAGATTTATAAAGCGGGTCCGATTTGATTTGACAGAGAACAGATTGACAAAATCCTGAGATAAACTTAGGTGGCAGATTCATATATCTGTTTGACCAAGACCCAGACCTGTGAGTTATAGATATTCAGATTGAACATGCATAGATCCGATTGAGATATATTGTTGCTGACAGATTTATTGACATTCATTTATCAGCTGGATTGAGACCTGTGCACACCATGGATGGGTGTTGCCCAGTGAATCATGATAGCTATTTGATTATCTTTTCATATTGCATTTAATATTGCTTCACACTTTGCTTTATGATTCATTGCTATCATGACTTCTAAGACATATGCTTACATCATTGATCAGACATTTGATAGATTGATTCAGCTTGACTAGCCCTTATGGTCTATTGTTCTAGACCCGGCTATTTCACCAGTTCTTATGAACTTGGTAATAACCTCCGATGTTCCGCCATATTGACTTACTGGTAGCTAGCCCAGTATGTGGCTGATCCCCACGATTTAAGCGTGAGTGTGGCTTGAACATCATCCGATCTTATGATACTATATCTCAATCATGAGGGCTGTAGCGGCAGCCAAGACATATCACGCTTAGATTTATGACTCCGCTTGACACGCATGTTAATATTGAAAATCTATAAATTCACTAAGCTTTGCTTACAGATGTTGCATTATAATTTTACAGGTAAAGGCAAAGGAAAGTCACCTGCTGGACCTAGTTCTTAGGTCTACAAAGAATCAAGTCGAAGTTTTCATTGACCACTACTCAACAAAATATTTCGGTACTGATTGGCAGATGAAACTGTGGTGGTATGGGTAGATTGAATTGATTAT
The DNA here is from genome assembly GCA_020465985.1 of Centrapalus pauciflorus. Lineage (NCBI taxonomy): Eukaryota > Viridiplantae > Streptophyta > Magnoliopsida > Asterales > Asteraceae > Centrapalus > Centrapalus pauciflorus. The sequence goes on from JAANYP010001493.1 coordinate 25,648, forward strand.
CTGATGACATGAACTAGATTAGAAAGTACCCTTTATAAGTTAATTTAAAAACTTAATCTGTATTAAACTTAAATCTTAATAGCTTGTACTGTAATTTAATTTTCCGCATTATAATTACTCTATCTTAGTTTGATTGATATCGTATTGCATGATGTGGGACCTAGACTGGTGAGAACTGCCCCGTAAGGGGTGGTCTTCACAGGATGGTATCAGAGCCCTAGTTTGAGTGAATCAAGTATTACGTAAGTATACTTGATCTCAAACTGAAGCAATACATATGTATCAATCATTTAGGTGGTTTGAACTGAGATAGGATGTACAGACTATTAGGATGGGAAAAAAGGGTACATAGATCTAAGTCTATAAACTGATAGTTAATTGATTTTAATTTTCAGTAAAAGATGTCAGGATCAGGATCAGGTGACATACCAAGCAACATGACCCCACAACAAATGTTTGAGATGATGCAACAATTACTAGCACAACACTCAGAACAACAGAATAAGATTATGCAAGAACAGTTTCAGGCCAGAGATGAGGCCGAAGCTAAAAGACGTAATGATAAGAAAAATAAGCGAAAAGATAAGCAAGTCCAGAATGAAGAATCTGATTCTGATAATTCAAATCCAGAAACCCAAATAGCTCAGCCAAAAGGCTGCAAATTTAAAGATTTTAAAGCCAGCGGTGCCCTGAACTTCGAGGGTACTGTAGATCCGATTCAGGCGATGGATTGGATCAGTCATACGGAAGAAATTTTTAGAATCTCTGACTGTTTAGATTCTAAGAAAGTGAGCTACGCGTCTGCGTTGTTTGTTGGAGCTGCTCGCGCATGGTGGAAAACCCAGCGAAGTATCTATGGTGAGGAGGTGATTCAGACTTTAGAATGGGAGCAGTTTCTTGAAATGTTTAATGCAAAGTACTGCCCGATTGACCAACAAGATAAGATGGAGGTACAGTTGATGCAGCTGACCCAGGGAACGAAGACAGTTGATGAATACGAACACGAGTTTTCACGTCTATGCGGTTACTCCTCATATCAAGTAGCTACCGAGGAGAGAAAGATGAATAGATTTCGTGTAGGACTCAATCCAAGATACAGACATCCGATGAGCGCGATCAAATACAAGAGTTACTTGGAAATGGTAGAAGCGGCTAGACAAATTGAGTGAGGTTACTTAGAGTACGGCGATCAGCTTTATGCTCCGTCTACTAACCCGATGAATCCGTCTCCCCCAAAGAAACAGCGATTTGGCAGATTCTTTAGGCCAAATAAGTCTCAGTCACAATCTCAGCAATCCCATCAGCATAGTTCACAACAGAAAGCACAAGCTTATTCTCTCACGAACGAGCCACGATTCTGTAAGAGATGCCGAAGATCACACATGGGACTATGTAATCCGGATGACGTTACTTGCTTCGCGTGCAACATGATCGGTCATAGTAGTGAAGAATGTCCACAGCAGGGACGTGGATGTGCGAAATGCGGTAAGAGAGGGCACTTCATGTATCAGTGTCGTAGCGGACCACGTTATCAGCCACAGTCATCAGCTGGAGGGTCGACAGTTAAAAGTTCTGCTGCAACACCAACTGCAAGGACACGTGCGTTCCAAATAACGGCTGAAGAGGCGAGAGAAACACCTGACGTAGTCACCGGTACGTTTCTGTTAAATACGATACCTGCTCGTGTGCTATTTGATTCTGGCGCTAGTCGTTCTTTCATATCGACATCTTTTGCAACAAGATTACTTAAATCCCCATCGAAGCTTCCTGTTGTACTTGACATTGAGACAGCCAGTAACAGTTATGTTATGGCTGATTCTGTTTATCGTAACTGCACTCTACTTGTTAATAACATCGTATTCAACCTGGACCTTATCCCGATTCCCTTGAAAGAGTTTGACGTCATCATCGGCATGGATTGGCTAATGAACAACGAGGCTACAATTATCTGCAACCGGCGAGTCATCAGAATCAAGTCTTCAGACGGCCGAGTATTGGAGATCAAGGGCGAGAAGAGGAAAGGTGCACATTGTTTCATGTCTATAGAAAAGGCTCACAAATACTTGTCTAAAGGTCACGACTCTTACCTTTGTTATGCTCTATCTGAGTCCAGCTCTGAAAAGAAATCTTTGTCCGATATTCCTATCGTCTGTGAGTTCCCAGACGTATTTCCTGATGACATTTCCGGAGTGCCACCGGAACGATAAGTCGAGTTCAGTATTGACTTGGTTCCTGGTGCGGCTCCTATCACAAAAGCTCCATACAGACTTGCACCTGCAGAAATGCAGGAAATGTCAAAGCAACTGCAAGAACTGTTAGAAAAGGGGTTTATCCGACCAAGTTCTTCTCCGTGGGGTGCACCTGTTCTATTTGTTAAAAAGAAAGACGGAACCTTCCGTATGTGCATCGACTACCGCGAGTTGAACAAGGTTACCATAAAGAATAAATATCCTCTGCCCAGGATTGATGATCTGTTTGATCAACTACAAGGAGCTAGTTATTTCTCAAAGATAGATCTCCGTTCTGGGTATCATCAGTTGAAAGTTAGAAATGAGGATATACCGAAGACAGCTTTCCGTACAAGATACGGTCATTACGAATTTCTCGTAATGCCGTTTGGATTAACGAATGCACCAGCGGCGTTCATGGATCTCATGAATCGCGTGTGCAGACCAGTGTTGGATAAATCAGTTATCGTGTTCATAGACGATATTCTGATTTACTCCAAAACGGAGGCTGATCATTCTATTCATCTGCGGCAATTGCTAGAGTTATTAAGAAAAGAAAGACTCTATGCAAAGTTTTCTAAGTGCGAATTCTGGCTCAGACAGGTATAATTTCTATTATATATGTCTTGAGCTATTACCTAAATATTCTTTGATTTACATCAGAAATTGAATTTCATTCTTGATTATCTTATAGATTCAATTCCTTGGCCATGTCGTTTCTGGCGAAGGAATATCCGTTGATCCGTCAAAAGTCGAGGCTGTTCAGAAGTGGCAAACACCTCGCAATGCCTCTGAAATCCGAAGTTTCCTTGGATTGGCCGGTTATTATCGGCGATTCATAAAGGACTTCTCAAAGATTGCTGTGCCGCTTACAATGTTAACACGAAAGAATACTCCTTTCGTTTGGACCGATAAACAGCAAGAGGCATTTGAAATTCTGAAGCAAAAGTTGATTCAAGCGCCGATCCTAGCCTTGCCAGAAGGTAATGATGATTTCGTCGTCTATAGCGATGCCTCTGGTACTGGCTTAGGATGTGTTCTGATGCAAAGGGGAAAAGTAATTGCCTATGCTTCAAGGCAATTAAAAGACTACGAGAAAAGTGCACCAACTCATGATCTTGAGTTGGCTGCCGTTACCTTTGCTTTAAAAATCTGGCGTCACTATCTATATGGGACTCGGTGTCAGCTCTACACCGATCACAAGAGTCTCAAACATCTTTTCACTCAAAAAGATCTGAATATGAAGCAGCGTCGTTCCTTGGAGCTTATCAAGGATTATGATTGCGAGATCTTATATCATCCCGGCAAAGCAAATGTTGTCGCGGATGCATTGAGTAGAAAAGTGTATCCAGAAAAGTGCTGCTATGCCTTAACTCCTGTAATATTCTCTTCTGATCTTATTGAAGACATCAGAATTGCTCAAACTGAAGCGCTGAAAGAAGAGAACATAGATTCTGAAAATCTAAAAGGGCAACTACAATTTCTAACTCTGAACCATTTGGGACTTCACTGTCTCAAGGGAAACCGAATCTGGGTTCCTAAGTATGGTTCAATTCGCAGCACTCTTCTATCTGAAGCTCACAATTCCAAGTTATCTGTTCATCCTGGCAGCTCAAAGATGTATTTTGATCTGAAAGCTGACTACTGGTGGCCAGGAATGAAGAAAGACATCGGTAAGTGTGTTGAAAGCTGCAGAGTTTGTCAGATGGTTAAGGCAGAACATCAGAAACCCTTTGGGGATATGCAACCACTACCCGTTCCTGAATGGAAGTGGGAGCATATAACTATGGATTTCATCACGAAGTTACCTAAGACCAAAAGACAGCACGACTCCATTTGGGTAGTCGTGGATCGATTAACGAAATCAGCACATTTCATTCCGATGAAAGAAACATATTCCCTCGATAGATTGGCACAGATGTACATCACAGAAATTATTTCTCGTCACGGTGTGCCAAAGTCTATCGTATCAGATCGTGATAGTCGTTTCACATCCAGATTCTGGCAAGCACTACAAGATGGGATGGGTACTCGGATTTCTATGAGTACTGCTTATCATCCAAGTGCAGATGGTCAGAGTGAGCGTACTATCCTTACTCTTGAAGATATGCTTCGTGCCTGCGTTCTTGATTTGGGTGGTAACTGGGATGACCACTTGCCGTTGGTCGAATTTTCATATAATAACAGTTATCATTCAACAATCAAGATGGCTCCTTTTGAAGCTTTATACGGAAGAAAGTGCAGAACTCCCACCTGTTGGCGTGAAACAGGTGAATCGCCAATAGCAGGACCTGCCCTTCTACAGTTGACTCATGAAAAGATTCAACTAGTTAGAAGGAATATTCTTGAAGCTCAAAGCAGGCAGAAGTCATATTATGACAATCGGCATAGATCAATCAGTTTTGCAGTTAACGATTGGGTGATGCTGAAAGTATCCCCAATGAAGAATGTGGTGCGGTTCATTAAAAGAAACAAGCTAGCTCCGAGATTTATTGGTCCGTTCAAGATTGTGGAAAAGATTGGAAATCAATCTTATCGTCTTGAACTACCAGCTGACTTAGCTGGAATACATCCTGTATTTCATGTCAGTCATTTGAGAAAGAGTTTAGCTGACGAAAGGGAAGTTCAGATACCACATGTTAACCTGCAGATTGATGAGAAGCTTCGCGTGGTTGAAGAGCCAGAACGTATTCTGGACTCGAAGACCAAAAAACTTCGGAATAAAGAGATACAGATGGTGCTCGTCCAGTGGAAACACCACAAAGGTTCGCATCAGTCTTGGGAATCGAGAAATGTTATGAAAGCTACTTATCCAAGTCTGTTCGAACATAGCTAACTTCGGGGACGAAGTTTGTGCGTGGTGGAGCCCATTCTGTAACAACCTAACTTTTGATCTAGTCGTAAATTCAGTAATATTTTGAGCCGATAATGTAATAATGTTACATTATTTGATTTATAATTTAATTAAGTAATGAAATATTTAATTAAATTATATAAATATTTATATTTATGAATTAATAAATTATTAAAGAGAATTAAATAAAAGAGATATAATATACAAAAATGAAAGTGGGTTAGCTAGCAAATATAACTAGATGAAGTATATAAACGTGAATTTTATATCAAAACTCAGATTCTCTCTCTCTCTACTCTCTCTCTCTAACTTTCTCTCTCTACTCTCTCTCTACCTTCTCTCTAAATTTTCTTCTAAACCGACCGTCCGATAATCAAGATATATATACCGTTAGAAAGATCTCGGAGAATACTACACGAATATACTATCTTCTGCGTGATTTCATACGAATTTGAGGTAAGAATTTATATTTTTACGATTTTATATATATTTCGGTATTTCCGAATCTGTTAAGTTTTATGAAATCTAAAGCTATTTTATGGAGTTTAACTAGAATAAGTATAATATAATCGAACATAGGTTAAATATTGATCATATTTGTGATTTATGCCTTAGAAATCCATGTTTTAGAGTTGTAAATATGATCAGATTCGAGAATGTTAAGAACAGATTCGAATGAGTGAATTTCGAATCTAAGCCATTAGATTCGAATGGCTATGCTTCGATTCTGTATCCTTAGACTCGAGTTGTGTGTGGGTTTCGAACCTATGTATGGTTCGAATCTATGGATGGCTTGAATCTATATCACTAATTCGAATCTATTCCCTAGAAACTATTTTGTATGTGCTTCGAATCTAAGCCATTAGATTCGAATGATAGGTGTTTCGAATCTAATACCCCAAACTCGAATGTATATGTTCGAATCTATCATCCTAGATTCGAATATGTATGAAAGTATGATTTTGTTCCTAGCCTAAGATTAAGTTATTAAATAACCTATTATAATTATAAGTATAATATGGTTATGATAAAACTCACAAATTCTATATATATATATATATATATATATATATATATATATATATATATATATATATATATATATATATATATATATATGTACCGACCTTTTGAGAATATTAAATGAGTTATGAACTAACAAGCTATCAGAATCAGATAAAATAAAGATTTAAATATAAAAGACTGATATTAATATGATTTGATATGATAAATTTTGGACAGGTTCAGTGAAATTCTGAACAAAGATTTAAAGATTTATAAAGCGGGTCCGATTTGATTTGACAGAGAACAGATTGACAAAATCCTGAGATAAACTTAGGTGGCAGATTCATATATCTGTTTGACCAAGACCCAGACCTGTGAGTTATAGATATTCAGATTGAACATGCATAGATCCGATTGAGATATATTGTTGCTGACAGATTTATTGACATTCATTTATCAGCTGGATTGAGACCTGTGCACACCATGGATGGGTGTTGCCCAGTAAATCATGATAGCTATTTGATTATCTTTTCATATTGCATTTAATATTGCTTCACACTTTGCTTTATGATTCATTGCTATCATGACTTCTAAGACATATGCTTACATCATTGATCAGACATTTGATAGATTGATTCAGCTTGACTAGCCCTTATGGTCTATTGTTCTAGACCCGGCTATTTCACCAGTTCTTATGAACTTGGTAATGACCTCCGATGTTCCGCCATATTGACTTACTGGTAGCTAGCCCAGTATGTGGCTGATCCCCACGATTTAAGCGTGAGTGTGGCTTGAACATCATCCGATTCTATGATTCTATATCTCAATCATGAGGGCTGTAGCGGCAGCCAAGACATATCACGCTTAGATTTATGACTCCGCTTGACACGCATGTTAATATTGAAAATCTATAAACTCACTAAGCTTTGCTTACAGATGTTGCATTATAATTTTACAGGTAAAGGCAAAGGAAAGTCACCTGCTGGACCTAGTTCTTAGGTCTACAAAGAATCAAGTCGAAGTTTTCATTGACCACTACTCAACAAAATATTTCGGTACTGATTGGCAGATGAAACTGTGGTGGTATGGGTAGATTGAATTGATTATCTGATGACATGAACTAGATTAGAAAGTACCCTTTATAAGTTAATTTAAAAACTTAATCTGTATTAAACTTAAATCTTAATAGCTTGTACTGTAATTTAATTTTCCGCATTATAATTACTCTATCTTAGTTTGATTGATATCGTATTGCATGATGTGGGACCTAGACTGGTGAGAACTGCCCCGTAAGGGGTGGTCTTCACATCTGTAGGCCTTGAAAATTGCTGAATATCCAACAAATATTCCTTCATCAGCTTTAGGTTCAAATTTAGCCAGTTGATCCCTTTGGTTTAGAATGAAGCAAGGGCATCCAAACACGTGGAAGTAGGTTATATTGGGCTTTCTCCCTTTGAGTAGTTCATAGGGAGTTTTATTGAACCTTTTCACCTCTAAGGATCTGTTTTGAGTGAAGCATGCAGTGTTGATAGCTTCTGCCCAAAATGATGAAGAGAGACCTGATGCACACAACATAGTTCTAGCAGCTTTTATGATGGTTTTTCATTTCTCCTTTCAGCAATTCCATTTTGTTGAGGAGTCCTTACCGCTGAAAAGTTTTGAGAAATTCCTCTTTCTTCACAGAATTCTTCAAGAGTACTGTTTTTGAATTCAGTACCGTGATCACTCCTGATCTGCCTTACTTGGTTAGAGTTCGGAACCTTCATCTTTTTGATAAAGCCAAATAATTTCTTTGGCAGCCTCTCCTTTGGTCTTTAGGAATAATAACCATGTGTACCTAGAGAACTCATCAACCATTACTAAGGTGCATCTTCTTCCTCCTAGACTTGGGACATTAATAGCCCAAAAAAAAGTCCATATGGATTAAGAAGAGAGGTGCATCAATAGAGAAGTTATGCTTGGATTTAAAAGATCTCTTTTCTGTTTACCCTTCTCACAAGTTGAGCAGAGCTTATCCTTAACAAAGGTTATAGAAGGCAAACCTGTCACCAACTCTTTCTTACCGAGTTTGTTAATATTCTTGAAGTCAGGTGTGAGAGCCTTCTGTGCCATAACCAGTTGAGGTATGTATTATCTACCTTCTTATATGTGCTATGTGTGTATGAGTTCCCAGAGTATCCGCGATTGGCGATCGCGCAGGCTGAATGTCCCTAACAAGTCATGAAGTATGAGACTGTACATCAGTGTTATTTCCAAGTCGCTCCTGTGCGTATTGAGTTGCTAACCACTTCTGTGTGCGGTCTGTTAGCTGGGGAATGGCGTCCCCTTGAGTTGAGATGTGCACTGAGTACAGAGACTACATTAGAGATCTTGAGACATGATTAAGTTACTTATGTTGAGTTGCATGCTATCATATGCGTTATGTGTTGTATTATGCGTTATTTCTGCAGAGTCTAACCCTCGCGTACTCACAAGCCTCCCAGCTTACGTTTCGAGTCTAACGTGTTTCTGCAGAGTCTAACCCTCCACCACCCAGAGGGGCGGATCTTTTAAAGATATTATGACAGGAGCCCCCGCTAGAGTTTCGAGGTGAAGGTGAGCCACGTGTAGCCATGGCGTGGGAACTAAAGATAGAGGCGGCTTTCCGAGTTGCACACGTAGACCCAAGAGACATGGTTGGTTACGCGACTTGTCTATTGAGAGGAGGGGCTTCCCAGTGGTAGAAGTCGATTGAGTCTTCTATGACCCCGTCTGCGGCTTATGCGACGACTTGGGATCAGTTCCAAGCAGTATTTGAGTTGTAGTACATATCCCGTGATGAGCGCAGAGAAATGGAGCACAGGTTTCTGCATTTACAGTAGGGTGATATGACTGTTCAGCAGTATGTGGATAAGTTTAATGAGTACTCACAGTTCGTGACACAGCATATCGATACAGAGAGCCGAAAGATATCCGTGTGTTCGTTGGGCTGCATGATACTCCCACTTTTGCAAGGGCCTTGATATGGCGAGATCCAAGCAGAGAAACAGATGGAGCAGCCACCGGCACAACGACAGAGGAAAGAGACGTCCAAGCAGCCTTCTAGTTATTGGCGAGATCCCCGAGATACATAGAGAGAGAGAGAGAGCCAGCCTGACCAGTGGCGATTCCAGGGACAGAATTTTGGGTCCCGTAGAGACAGAGACCGCAGTAGAGACCAGAGATCAAGGAGATCAAGTCAGGGTCAGAGTCAGAGGTATGAGGCGCCCAGTCAGAGTCAGACTTCACGTTTTAGTGCCCCAAGTCATGGCAGTGTGGGATAGGGGTCCCACTTGGAGAGTTCTTATGGGGAGAAAGGCTGCCAAAGGTGTCACCGCAGTCATGCCGGGTCGTGTATGCCCGAGCAACCAAGATGTTACCGATGTGGGCAGTATGGTCATACCATAGTCACTTGTACTTCGAGAGATTCTCTGTGCTTCCGATGTGGGAAGCCAGGTCACATTGCGAGGGATTGTCCAGAGTTCTGGGCAGCGGTACAGGGGGTGAGTACGAGCGGGACTAGAGCTGAGCCCGCATCATCGAGCTGTCATGAACCCGTTCCTAGAGCCAGAGGCATGGCATTCCAGGCGACTGCAGAGGAGGCCCGAGAGTCTACAGACGTGGTGTCTGGTACGTACATTCTGAAAGGGCTTAGTGCCTGTGTTTTGTTTGATTCTGGAGCGGACCGCTCATATGTGTGTATCATGTTTTGTGCGTATTTTTCTGTTTTCCCTACAGCTTTATCTATTCCATTGGTTATTGAGAGGGCTGATAGGAGTACGACATTAGTGAGTCGGGTTTAAAGAGACTGTGTGTTAGAGATTCATGCGCGTCGGTTTTTGATTGATTTGTTACCGATTGAGATTAGCAGTTTTGATGTGATAGTGGGTATGGATTGGATGACAGTCAGACAGGCCGATATATTGTGTGCAAAGAAGATGATCTGAATACCCATTTCAGACAGTAAGAGTGTTACTGTACACGGAGGGCGGTGTAGAGGCGAGATCGGTATAGTTTCTATGGCTAGAGCTCAGAGATATGTTTCTAATGGGTGTGAGACCTTCTTGGCTTATGTAGTTGACGCCCATAAAGAGAAGAAGACCATAGAGGATAACCTCGTGATTAGAGATTTTCCCGAGGTATTCCCAGATGAGTTGCTTGGGTTACCGCCAGATCGACAGGTTGAGTTTCGCATCGATCTTATCCAAGGAGCGATGCCTATATCTAAGACACCTTATAGGCTGGCACCTACTGAGATGCGCGAGATGATCTCACAGTTGCAGGAGTTGTTACATTGTGGATTCATCTGTCCGAATTCGTCCCCGTGGGGAGCGCCTTTTTTGTTTTCAAAGAAGAAGGACTACTCTTTGTGGATGTGTATTGATTATAGAGAGTTGAACAAGGTAACAGTGAATAACAGATATCCGCTTCCATGTATTGACGATACCTAATACTACGCAGGCTTATCAAACAGCGCTTTTTAGCTTTCTTCAAGATTTTGCCCGAACTGTTCGGCAGATTCCCACGCGTTACGCACCCGTTCGCCACTTTGTTCTCAACTCTTCTCACCTCCTGGGCGAGACAAGCTACCTTTAGCTAGGAGCCTCTTTTTATTTGATCAGCTTTAGGGTTCCAGTTATTTTTGAAAGATTGACTTGAGATCTGATTATCATCAGTTGAGGGTTAGATATAAGGACGTATCAAAGACAACATTCCGAGCGCGATATGGACACTATGAGTTCCTGGTGATGCCCTTCGGATTGACTAACGCATCCGTAGCTTTCATGGATTTGATGAACAGGGTGTGTAGATCTATATTGGATCGGTTCGTGATTGTATTCATTGATGACATTCTAATTTACTCGAAGACTGCCGAGGACCACGAGCAGCACTTGCGAGAGTTTTTAACCATGCTACGAAAGGAGAGACTTTATGCGAAATTCTCCAAGTGTGAGTTCTGGTTGCGAGAGGTCCAGTTTCTGGGGCATGTTGTGAGTGCTGAGGGGATTAAAGTGGATCCAGCAAAAATAGAGGTCGTTATAAGTTGGGAGCCGCCAAAGACAATGCTTGAGGTTCGTAGCTTTCTGGGTCTAATCGGGTATTACAGGCGTTTCATTCAGGACTTTTCAAAGATTGCCATGACATTGACGAGATTGACACGGCAGTATGTGCCTTTTGAGTGGTCCGATGAGCAGGAGTATGCGTTTAGAGAGTTGAAGACCCGGTTACGTCAGGCTCCAGTATTAGCATTGCCAGAGGGCACCGAGGACTTTGTTGTGTATTCTGATGCGTCCGGTACTGGGTTGGGCTGTGTTTTGATGCAGCGAGGTAAGGTGATAGCGTATGCGTCACGACAACTGAAGACTTACGAAGAGAACCACACTGTACATGATCTTGAGTTAGACGCCATTATGTTTGCGTTGAAGATATGGCGGCATTATATGTATGGATCACAGTTTGTTATGTATACCGATCATAAGAGTCTTCAGTATCTGTTTAGTCAGAATGAGCTGAATATGCGAAAGCAGCACAGCTTGGAGCTACTGAAGGATTATGACTGTGAAATACAGTATCATCCTGGTAGAGCGAATATGGTGGATGATGCGTTGAGCCGCAAGGCTTGCGGCCAGACTGTGATTTCCCAAGCCGCAAGACTTGAGATTACTTCGACCCTAATAGAGAGTTTGAGATTAGCACAGTTAGAAGGTCTGCGAGCTGAAAATGTAAAGAGAGAGCGGCTTACCGGGCAGATTGAGACTTTGATCGATGACAACAGAGAGTTGTTTACGTTCCATGACCGAGTATGGGTCCCGAGAGCAGGGAATCTTCGCCATATTAGATGATTCGCATCAATCAATTCTGTCTATCCACCCCGGGAGCATCAAGATGTATAGAGATATGCGCGAGTTTTATTGATGTCCTGGGATGAAGAAATATGGGTTCGTTAGGTCGAGGAGTGTATGACTTGTCTGCGTGTGAAGGCCAAGCATCAGAAGCCGCACGGTCATTTACAGCCCTTAGAGATTCCCGAGTGGAAGTGGTACCACATTACGATGGATTTTATCATTAGACTTCCACGCACGGGTACAGGAAACGACATGATCTGGGTGATTGTGGACAAATTGACGAAGAGTGCACACTTCTTAGCCGTCTGGGGTACCATTGATATGGACCCATTGGCACATCTCTACATTAATGAGGTTGTATCAAGGCATGGAATTCTGAAGTCGATTACGTTTGATAGAGATACTCAGTTTACTTCGAGGCAGAGTTTGTAGCGGGAATTGGGCACGAGAGTTCAGTTGAGTACGGCGTACAGACCTCATACAAACGGGCAAACCGAGCATACGAATCAGACTCTTGAGGATATGTTGCGAGATTGCGCGATTGATTTCAGTGGTAGTTGGGACCTACATTTGCCTTTAGTAGAGTTTGCGTATAATAACAGCTACCACGCCACCATTAAGATGGATCCGTCTGAGGCGTTATATGGGCGAAAGTGTCTAACCCCTGTGTGTTGTGGTGAGGTCGGCGAGCAACCTATTAGCGGGCCTGAGTTGTTGCAAGAGACGAGCGATAAGGTGGCAGTGATTCGGGAGCATATGAAAGTTGCGTAGAGTCGGCAAAAGAGTTATGTCGATAGTCGTATGAATGAGCTTGAGTTCAGAGTTGGGGACCGAGTTATGCTGAAAGTATCGCCGTGGAAGGGAGTTATCTTATTCAGACATAGAGGTAAGTTGAGTCCGCGGTTTATCGGTCCGTTTGAGATCATTGCCAGAGTCCGGGATCAGGCGTATAGATTGAGATTGCCCCTGAGTTGGCTGGCGTACATGACACGTTCCATGTGAGTTATCTGAGAAAGTGTCTTGCTAAAGACGATCAATATGTGTCCTTATATGAGATTATTGTTGACTATCAACGGAGGTATGTTGAGCAGCACGAGGCTATTATCAACCGTAAGGTGAATAAATTGAGGAACAAAGAGATCGTGTTAGTACTTGTTCAGTGGATAAGGGTACTAGCGCCACCTGGGAGCCTAAGTCCGAGATGAGGAGCATATATCCACAGCTATTCAAGACTTCGAGTTAGATTCCGGGAGAGAATTTTTTTAAGAGGGAAGGATTTGTAACATCCCGAAATTTAACCTGGTACGGGATTTTATTTTAGTAGATGTTTAATTTATTGTTATTACGTTGGTCGAATAAAAGCCTGAATTATACGTGTCGGGACGGTGATATACGTGGCCACGAATTTTTATTCTAGTGGATTATTAATAATTATGAGCTAACGAGATTAAACTGGTTAAATCGATATTAATATTGAAAATGTGATATCGGGTTATTGGGTCCGGAACTTGCTAAAAATGGATATATATATATATATATATATATATATATATATATATATATATATATATATATATACAGCCTTGTTTGAACCTTGTTTCCTTTCTTCTCCCTTGCCAAAAGCAGAACCAAGTGTGTTGTGTGTGCGTGGGTTTAGCAGACAGAAGAAGAAGACAGCAAGGATTGAAGTAGTTGCTGAAATTATTCCCCCTTCTTTGTGTTCTTGAGCTACAAGGTAAGAAACCATTGATTTTAATTGATGAAATTCGTGATATGTGTTGTTAGAATCGTGGGTTGGCCTAAAGGCTTGTAGGGAAGCGTTTAAAAGCGATTTTTTAGGTTTCTGGCGTTGAGAATCGAGTTTGGGCATATGTATGAATGGAACCGCCATTAACGTGAAGCAGAGCAGCCCAAGCACGACCAAGATGAGTGTATTGCGAGCGGGAGGGTCTCGACAGCGATTGTGAGCGTGATCGGGATTAAAAGCGCGACCACGACGGCCTAAGCGCGGTCGCGATCCCTTGAGCGGTCGCGATGTCTCCCGAGTGCGGGCCGCGATCCGGGTTGGTTTTGGGCTTCAGGGTCTGTTTGAGGTTGTTTTGTGGGTCCGGTTCAGTTACAGGGTCTGGGTTTGGCTCTGATGTGTTTATCTTCAGGATTTGTCTTAATATTCTGAGATCAGTTTCGTATACAGGGTCGAGTTGTCAGCGATCTGAGCCGTGATAGAGTTCCGTATAGCAGGTGATTAGAGATACAGGTGAGTACTCGAGTCCTTTTCGAAACGCGCGTTTACTCTACGAGTTGGTTATATGTGTTCTATTGTGGTGTATTGAGTATGAGACAGAGATGTGGCGCCTCAGGTATGATTTTATCCACCTTCTTACTATGTGTGTATGAGTTCCCAGAGTATTGGGCAATCGCGCAGGCTAATGTCCCTAACCAGTCATGAAGTATGAGACTGTATATATAAAGCAGTGTTATTGTCAGGTTGCTCATGTGCGTATTGAGTTGCTAACCACTGTTGTTTGCGGTCTAGGGAATGACGTCCCCTTGAGTTGAGTTGTGCACTGAGTACAGAGATACATTAGAGATCTTGAGACATGATTGAGTTACTTATGTTGAGTTGCATGCTATAATATGTGATATGTGTTGTATTATGTGTTATTTCTGCAGAGTCCAACCCTCGCGTAGTCACGAGCTTCCCAGCTTACGTTTCAAGTCTAACGTGTCTCAGGCAGTCAGAAAGTGGGGTCACAACCGCAGCCGACGTAGAAATAGGATGAGAGTTGATCGTGGCCAGGGTGTTTTTTAATGACATTATCTTTTAGGAAACTGTTGAACTCTATTTGTGTATCTGATCAGTATGTATGATAATTAGCAGCCGGACTTTGTATGTTAGTTTAGTTGTGCTAATCATGTGAATCAGATCTATAAGACGTTTGTATGAAAGTTTTTAATCATCAGTGATTCGTGTAAATCCCTGACATGTATAATTTTTCATATTTTATTGTCTTGGACTTGTGCTTTGCGTTTTCGAATTATATAAAGATTTCATTCCTAGAATTACTTATTCGTTGAGAAAGTAACCCACGGGAAGGGCTGATTTGCGGATGAGGAATTAGCGTACCAACTCGCTTTCATCCTTCCCGTTCGTGTTCGTAAGGCTTTTTTTAGTTTTTAAGAGGGGTTGCAATCAAATGATATTGAGCATGTTTCCCGTCTCTTCTCGAGAAACAAGTGGGCTATTTCTTTGCAAAATTGTGCTCAATTTCATATGTGGCAATTCCACCAAGATCTCTTCGTTAGTTGGGATTATAGAGTTATTGCGATAATGTCACTTTTAATATTATATTGACGTGGCTTTTATGTTCGAATGGAGGGTGTTACAAGATATGAATAAAATAGATATATAATCATACATCATGAATTTAATAAAAAATAGTATGCCATGTGGATTAAATTGAACTCTTGTACTGATCAAATTTATTTGTCTTATCTACTTTATTAGTATCTGGGTCTGAGGATGTGTAATATTTTTTTTAGTAAATGTTGAAGAAAATCTGGCATGAAGTGTTCAGTTGGTTTTCTAATTAGGAAGTCAACGATGAGATTATTCACCGTATAGAAAACCTCAAATTAACAAGTGAATATAAAATCTTAGTTCCTATTTTATTTCTGAAAAGAAAAGGTTTGACTGAACCCCAAAACAAACAAATCTACTTAGATAAACAACTAAAAATTGGGTTTTACACATTTCGCTCTTTTAACAGCTAAAATAACTAAAAATTGAAATGATATTATTATACACGAACAACATCTCTATTATCGAGTAAGTCAATGCTACGTATTAGACAACAGTAGCATCATAGGTGTATATTAGCCAATTCTGGGGAAGGAACAAAAGGAAGCATGCTTTGACCAAAAAGATGATAGAGTTTGGGAAGCAAGTGCCCAGCATTTATTTCCTTCTTCCATGCTCTACCCATTGCCACCAATGATGTCCTGCTGCCACTTCCTGAATTGTTGTTTTCATTAAACCCTCCACGACTTATCGAAAATCCCCCTCCTTGCATCTCTACCTTCACTCCCACAGAATTCTCCCCTGTTGCTGCTTTTTTAAGTGGCTGCTCCATCAAGTTGTTCATGCCTGCCTTCCTTTTCTCTTGATAATCAAACACAAAACAAAAAATCATCAAATCCTGGTGATTTCTCTTTGCACTGGTAAAACAGCAAGAAGGTTGGTAATTTTAGTACACAAATCTTGCTTTCAAACTTCTTTTTTTTCCTGCAAATCGCTCACAACTTGTGATACATACAGAAGCAAATCATTTGAAAGCAGCAATCATAACACCAAATACCATAGAACTTGCAGTAACCATTAACCTGCATTACATTAATTAATTGTGCTTTGATTTAACTTGCAGCTGTTAAGCAAATACCATAGACCGTCATCTAAAAGACAAGGTTTATATGAAGACAACACCAAATATATGCAGCAAAGGACACCTACATGAATTTTCAAAATAAAACCCTCAAAATGCACATATGACTTTATGTAGATCCTGAGGTTTCCCTTGTTTGTATTCATACATGAAAAACATTTAACAATAAATAGAATAGAGAAACCATACTTGAGTTTGCCTTCCAAATGGCCTGTGTTGGTGGAGAAAACAGATTGGGAACCATCTTAAGCTGATTGTAAATGCATAGCCCAGCTGCACACTGCAAAATGTATTTCCTCATTTCACAGCACCAACAATTTAAAGCATATAAAACTGGATTGTGTGGCATACTCTAAATGCTAGATGCCCAGATCCAGCTCTAATCAAGTCAACTCAACTCAACTCAACTAACCTATGTTAGATTAGATGGATGAGGTCTACAACTAGAGAAAGAAAGATAAGTTTCAAAGCTGAGAAAGAGTTAGGCAGGGTGTGAGTCGAACTACTCGAGCTCGACTCATTAAAAGCTCGATTTAAACGAGAACGACCTCAGCCGGGCCTGAGCTTGAATTCGAGCTCATTTAATAAACAAGTTCAAGCCTGAGCTGTACATATCAAGCCTGCGCGCCTAAACGAGTCTTATATAAATATATCTTTTGATTAATAAATATATGAAATATATATAATATATAATTAATTATACAATAAACTAAATAAAATTTTGATTTTTATAATAAATGAGCCAAGCTCGAACCTATAAAATCTTTCACGAGTTGAGAACGAGCTTTTCATTTAAAGGTCGAAACGAGCCGAGCTCGAGTTTCGAGCTTTAGCAAGAGCCTGATACTTTTAAATCAGTCGAACTCGAGCTCGGCTCCCCTTGCTTACACCCCTAGAGCCAGCTGCTACATGCAATATGTGTGTACTCTGTCAAGATATATGTATGTTGTAATTGAAGTTAACAGAACTCACCATTAAGGCCCCATGCACTCGCCATGCCTCATGCCGCCTGATCTCATTCTTTTGCTTCTCAGGTTGCATTTCTGGTTCTATTAATTGTAGATAAGGATCAAGATTTGGTAGCAAAAGCAGACGAACCTATCAAATGTTGATAAAGACTTGTAAACCGAATAAATAGAATTAATAACTATAACCAATTTTGTGGGGAAGAATGAAGAGATTATGCAGATCTAGAATCATATTTGTAAAATATTTCAACTATATGAGGTGTTTGGATTTGCGTTTGAAAAGTGCTGCAGCATTTTGAAAACTAATAATCAGATAATAGTTGTAACAAAAAGTGTTGCCGCAAAATTTAGTGTTTGGTTTAGCTTCTGCTGTTTGCTATCACAATATCAAATAATAAGTTTTTAAAGTGTTTGAATTTGTATTTTAACTTGTAAAATGACCAAATAATCACTTATTAAGCAAATAAGGTAACTTATGAAAAAGCGTGGTAGGATTAATTCTAAACGCAAATAATCACTTATTAATGAATGCAATCTAAACACTTTAAACTAATTATTTACGTTATTGTAACGCAATAATCTCCTTCATAACGTAAAACCAAACACCCTTAATCATATGATTTTGCCGACACCCTACTTCTACAATTCTAGCCCATTACAAAAATTAGAAAGATATAATACAGTTACTAGACCTCATTTTGACAACCGTAATAGAAGTAGCAGGATCATACAAGGAATAAAAACGGTCACATAATGTATTTCTAAGGTATCTGATGCCATCTCTAATAGTGTTCACATCACCATGGTAAACTTCTATGGAAAAAAGACTCCAGTATTCTTCTAGCACCCCAACTTCCCTTTAATATGAACACATTAAACTGCGTTTACAAGATCACCAAGTTGGAATGAACCAACTCCAGCACAACACAGAACAGAAGGGTCTGCCACACATAATATATTTTTATAAGAGATCGCAGAAGATAAGGGTCTGCTTTCATATTTTCTTTTTCTAGTTATCAGTCGAGATTAGAGAAATGGATGTGAAATCAAATACGTTTCAAGTGGTAACACATAATATGGTCTTATAAATTTACAAAAAAGCTAACTGTATAATCAAAATTTTTGGGCTTTTTCTGCGGGTACACAAACACAAGGACTCAAAGATACATACAAAATCCAAGACACAAAGTCTGATCTTCTGTGTTTGGGCAAAAAAACATACAAGACAAAGCTTTTCTGTCAAATACACTCACTACTGAATACCTTGGAATCGATTTGCTATGTTAGTTTGGGAGAATTCTATATACACCCTTCCAAAACTTTATAATTTCATATGTACCCAACTTAAAATTTAATATCATCTATATCCCTACGAAACTTCATAATATCGTATATACCCAATTTAAGTTATTCTCATATCACATATATCCTTCTTAAACATTATTAATATCGTATATACCCAAATTCAATAATTTGATTATTTTTAAAACTCATAATTAATATTAACTATTAATTAATGACCATTATACCCTTATTTATTTATCCTTTTAACTAAACCTCATAATATCATATTTACCCAAACTTAAATTAGTTCTTAATCTTTATCTTTTTTAGCTTTTACCATATAAATTCTTCCTCGTACAGCAAATCTACATTAACAATAAATTATTGAGAAACGTTGGTTAGTCTTAAAAATTGATTTCTTTACTTATGAAAAGACCCTTATATCTATAAAGCATATATTTACTAATCAAATATAAATTTTATCTGGTTATTTAAGATTATAGTTTGCTCGTTATTATCACATAATTATTATAACACCGGACTCTAAATATATAAGATAAAATATACATAATCTTATCGTTAACATAAAAAAATACACAACTAATAACAACGAATCACACGTAATAACTCAAATACTAGATTACATATTACAATAAAAAACTAAACTAAGAAATCTATATCTATAAATACTATTAAATGGGTAACTAATTTGCCACGTGTCGAACCCTCATTTAATTCGCCACGTGTCAAAACTTTAATCTGCCACATGTCACTACTAAAATTAAATATTAATTAAAATCAAATCCAATTCAATCTATTATAGTCTAACGTAACTTATCTAATATAATCTTATCGTTAACATAAAAAAATACACAACTAATAACAACGAATCACACGTAATAACTCAAATACTAGATTACATATTACAATAAAAAACTAAACTAAGAAATCTATATCTATAATCTATAAATACTATTAAATGGGTAACTAATTTGCCACGTGTCGACCCCTCATTTAATTCGCCACGTGTCAAAACTTTAATCTGCCACATGTCACTACTAAAATTAAATATTAATTAAAATCAAATCCAATTCAATCTATTATAGTCTAACGTAACTTATCTAATATATAATTAACTCAAATCTAATAAACTCGGTTTTTTTATAATTATTTAATGTGCTTTTATAAATATTTACCCTTCATTTTATTAAAATTCAACCCATGTAGTACAAGGGTTAATAATATAGTGATAATTATAAAAAGAAAGCAAACTTAAAAGAAACAAATAATAGAAACCAATATATTAAGAAAATAAAAAATGTATCCTAAATTTAAAAGAAGGAAATGCAATACGATTATAAAATCTAAAAGGAAAAGAAAAGAAAGAACATAGTATGTAATCAGTTAATAATATATCGAAATATGCAGGAAACAAACAAATAAGAAAAAAGATAATAAGATGAGACTTGAAATCAGCAGAGCAAGAACATTATACATCTTTTTATTTAGCCATTAAATTGAGATGGTTTTTTCTTTGCATCACAAAACCTAATGTATTGTAAGTTGTAGGTTTGAGTGTGCAACAAACCAAAGTTCCTTAAAAAATTATACTGTTAATGTTTTGTTTTACTATGAAAAAAATTTATATGGTAAAAGTTTTAAAAAATTGATTATATAAAATTATTAAGAGGGATATGATATTAAGATCTAATTTAAGTTTGGTAAATACGATATTTTGAAGTTTAGTTGAAAGGTGTGTAGGTCCCAAAAGGTTTCCCTAGTGTATTGTTCTAAGCTGTAGAGGGAGGTGAATACAGTAAATTTAAAACTCAACACTCTTTTCTCAATGTTTGTGTATATTTATAACAAGTGTTAATTACCAACAAGCTTGACTGTCGAAATGTTCAAGCTGAGATGACAGATACAACAGATGTTAACTAATCTAAGACACACTCAGACTAGATACAATGAATACACTCACTAAGATGAACTCACTGTTTTTAAAAGACACAGATGGACTGCTTGAATAAGAACAGCTTGGACACACGTTACTGTTTTATTCAAGCAGACTTGCATACATGGAAAAACACACTTCAATGCACGATCTGGATTTCTCACTCTTGGTTGTCTCACAATCCTTAGAAGCTTCCTATTATACTCTCACTGAGAATCTCAGTGAAGCTTCTTTATTGGACGATGAGATAGTGGGATGTCTTTCCAAAAAGACAAAACAACTATTCTGCACATTCTGATAAATCAGACTTGTCTTCATGTGGCAGAATCTGTCTTTTTCTTTTTGTCTCTGTTGCACAAGGCTTTAACCAAAAAAGGAATGTCAACTTTGAATCTTTCTTCTTTTGTTAAGGTCATTTTGATATAAGAAATGGTCTGTTAGCCATTTCAGAATTTCCACTGTGTCTTCATGAAACTGAACAGCGTAGGCAGCTTTTACATCTTCTGTTTTCCACTTTGTCTTCGACTTTGTAAACTAATCTAGTAGTCCAAAACAATACATGAGAACTTGGAAACATATTCCATAAAGTGTTTAGCCTGTTAACAAAGAACAGGTTCTGTTCACAAAGTACAGAACACTTAGAATTTGTCCAAGCTGCTCAACAGAATAGAGCAGCGTAGACAGTTTATGTCCAGCCTGTTCAGCAGATAGAACAGCTTGGGCAATCTGCCTTAGTTGCAACGAATGCAACAGGGTAAACAGTTTTG
This sequence comes from Centrapalus pauciflorus, assembly GCA_020465985.1. Classification (NCBI taxonomy): domain Eukaryota; kingdom Viridiplantae; phylum Streptophyta; class Magnoliopsida; order Asterales; family Asteraceae; genus Centrapalus; species Centrapalus pauciflorus. The sequence goes on from JAANYP010001493.1 coordinate 47,014, forward strand.
ACTTATATTGCAAATCACTTTTCAGGTTTCAATAGGTTTGACTGAGGCCTTTTTGTGCCTAACAAGGTGAAATAAACAAGGGTAGAATGGTTATTAATTTATTAATTATGAGTTTTAAAAATAATTAAATTATAAAATATGGGTAATATGATATTAATAAGGTTTAAGAGACATATATATGATATTAATAATGTTTAAGAGGGATATATATGATATTAATAACTTAAGTTGGGTATATATAATATTATGAAGTTTAGGAGTGATATATATAATATTAAAATTTTAAGCTGGGTATATATGATATTATGAAGTTTTGGAAGGATATATATATAAAATTCTCCGTTACAGTGTGTTCCACAATCCCACTTAACAAAGGAAAGGAATGGAAATCAAAAGAAATGTAACAAAATTTGTGTTCCACAAATTCTTTTAGGAAAGGAAAAGATGGAAACATCCGTCATTTTTGCACTACTTTCATGTTCTCAAGATTGGAACACAGCGTTAGTTTTTTAATGTCTTCAAGCACCATCATCTTGTTAACAATGACTGGTCTCAAAGTGTTAAAATTCATAGTAAAGACAGTAATTTTCTCTTTGACTTTAAGAGACTTATACAAAATCAACAACCCTTCCTAGATACAGTAAATGGAAGAAACGACAATCATCATTATCAAGCACCATAAAACAAGGTGCTTCAAATTTTATTCGAATAGTTCTTAATAGATGCATGTCTTTTAAATCTTGATCGTCTATATACTTAAAAGTCTGATTTCTAGTACTTCAATCCTACTAATTGCATGAAATCCAAGTTTTTGTATTAATTGAGTGACACAATTTCATGCTTTTATACTCTGTTAAGATTGTAAAAATAGATGGGATTTATAAAAAAAGGAATTAGATTGGGAGTATAAATATCCACACATTTGAATAGTATATTGATGCATTCCTTTCTATAAAAACAAAAGTTTACTTTCTCAGCTAATTATGTCTGATTACATTAAAGCTGCCAACGTAGTACGGTTATGTTTTTCTTTGGGTTTGAAATAGGGCACTGATGAAGAGCGTTCTGTTGTTCTCCCAGACGCTTGAAACACCTTATAAGTTTAAGGCCACCTCGTGATCATCACATGAAGCTCATGCCCCACCAGAAGCTCGTCCCTAAACGACAATGTGCTAGCACATTACCGGCATGCCTTGCTGTCGTTTTTCAGCAGAAGCTGTTGCCTCCGTTTTCCACCTCTTCACCGTCACTGTCGTCTGTCTACAGCTCTCCATCAGACTGACGTTGGTAAAACCTTGCTGATATCTAATTTCTGAAATCCAGCATGAGTCACGACTCGTTGGCTGACTTGGGTGTACTTTTTTGCTTCTAATTTGTGATTCAGAGTCCAGGCTTCTTACATCTACTTCGTGTTTTGCTTATAATCTGTTTGTCAAAGCGGTGTCTGATATGAACTCTGATTTGGATTCTTTTAGTCTCTATTTCTGTCATGGTATCTTTTAGATACTAATCATGATATTGCATGGCCAGTGAGTGTGTGTAAGTCAATTCATGTCATCCTATGTCCTATCTATATATGTCATCCATTCTTTTAGACACCATTCACTTGTAAGAAATTTGCAGCAGTGAAAAGGGAAAACAAAGGAGTCTTACCATGCTTGAACCAAGGATAGTAATCCCTTTTATTGCCCCATAATGTTGAGAAAATGCTTTTCCTGGATCCAAGAAAGCATGAAGAAGAGTCCTAACCACACGTAATTGGAGATTATGATACCCATGGCCAAACCTGCCAAATGTGTGAAACTAAACATCAAATTTAATCTGTTGGATTAGTAAGATAATAGGCCAGAATAAAACAGGTCACCATTCACAATGTAGTTTGAAAACTCTATAATATATAGAAGCCGGTGAGTTAAGTTGTCCTTGTATTGTTCAGTATTTAACAAGTCAACAAAGGCCAAAAATATAAGATAAAGATGTATGCTTACTTTCATTTACTTAAAAAGGGAAAATGGCGTCAAATAGTTGTGTACTTTTGAGTTTGTACTCATTTATGTAGTGTACTTATTTTGTGCACATTTGGTAGTCAAACTTTCAAAATTGTTTCAATTAGGTAGTTGGGTGACTTGAAAACCGGCACCAACCGGTCACCATGCTTACGTGGACGGGTTTTTCAAGAAAAATGACATCAAATAGCTATGTACTTTTAAGTTTGAACACATTTATGTTGTGTACATTTTTTTTGTGCACATTTAGTAGTTAAACTTTTAAAAGTGTTTCAATTAAGTAGTTGGGTTACCTAAAAATTGATATTAACCAGTTACTTTGCTTATGTGGACATATTTTTTATAATTTGAAATTAAAAAAACCTAAGATGATTTATTTTTTCTATAAAACTATAAAAAGATTCATAAACAAAATATGTATCAAATTGATAAAATATGCTTTAATTTTATAACAATATAATAGAGCATTAATTTTCATATCCTAAACATGATATCTATCAAATGGAAATGATATGTTTTGAATTTGATAAACATCGTGTTTAAGAGTCATCAATTCTAGGGAGAATTTCATATATATATCCTTGTAAACTTCCAACATTACCTATATATCCTTACAAACATTTTTAATACATATATATCCTTCTAAACCTTTAAATCTTACATATATATCCAAATTACTATTTTAAATTTAATTACATTATTTAAAATAAATTAAATATCAGTTTTTAATTAATTTATTATTGAATTAAATTAGAAAACGATATTTCTATATTTTTCTATTTTATTTTTGTTGGAATTAAGATGGTAGTTTATGTATTCAAAAATTTTTAGATGATAAAATAAATTTAAAATAGTCATTTTGATATATACGTGAGATTTAAAGATTTAGAAGGATATATATGTAATAAGGAATTTTGCAATGATATATGCGTAATATTAATAGTTTAAAATGATATATATGAAATTCTCTCATTCTTCTATGTCATAAAATATGTCCACATAAGTATCATAACCTGTTGGTATCGATTTTTAGGTAACCCAACTACTTATTGAAACACTTTTAAAAGTTTAACTACTAAATGTGCACAAAAAAGTACACAACATAAATGTGTACAAACTTAAAAGTACATAGCTATTTGATGCCATTTTTCTTGAAAAAAAACCGTTGTTGCCGGTTTCCAAGTCACCCAACTACCTAATTGAAACATTTTTGAAAGTTTGACTACCAAATGTGCACAAAAAAAGTACACTACATAAATGAGTACAAACTCAAATTTACACAACTATTTGACGCCATTTTCCCTATATATATATGACACCCACACACCTTCTGCAAATTGAAGCCACCAGGTTAGCTGTGAAGTTCCTTAGTTCCCAGTGGTTATCAGTCGATTTGTTCCCCAGGTCTTTTGCAACAAGGCAGGTCATTACAGATGGCATCAGTTGATGCAGCTGAAGAGAATAACTGGTTAGATATTGCAGAGTGCTGAAAAAGCCTCAACTCGAAATTGTATAGATTTTTTATGACCTTGGTGTCCGACCCGCTTTGCGAGCCAACTAATCCCAGGACAACCACCCGCTTTGCGGATAGCCTAGAGTCATCGCAGGTGAACCTCCGTGACGTGGCCACAAGGGGGTATTTATTTTTACTCATTGGGTTCGAACTTGGGACCTTCAGGTATTTTCAGCCTTTAACACTAGGCCACCACCCTTGTGGTTGATTTGTAAAGATAATTAACAGCTCCAAATCATGTTGAATGAAAGCATCAGTTTTACTTTGTCACGTTATTATATTGTAGTGCATAAAAAACATCAAGGAATGATATATTGGACAACAAACATCAATAAGCCATTACTGTACCATCACTGAACTTGTGAAGCAAATCAAACGTGAGCATCTAAACGTTTTTAGGTATATTTCTGGTGGCTGCATATAATATATATGATAAGATGCTGACATGTTTGACTTACATATGGTTCAATGTGCAAGAATGGATTCTGCAGAAGACTCTGAACAAGGCGCATCAAAGCAAAAAGAAGCTGGAAGTTGTTCAAATTCCGAGTAACCTGACATCAATAGTGAGACATGAGCAATCATGATTAAGAATAACTTAAGATAGCAGTTCAGTAAACTAGGCAGGATGAGTACCTCTTCAGCAACAAAATATATGAAATATGGAACTAAAGGATGGAGTCCTGCATCAGTTGCCAAGCTCAACAATGCTTTGTTAAAGACGATCGAGTTTGATCGACTTACAGTGAGGTCGGTTATCTTTTCAAAGTAAAGCTGCACCAGAACCAAAAAGCAGGAAGTTGAGGGTAGAAGCATTTGCCAATGGCCTATGATAAGAAGAAAATACCTGAAGCTCTATCGATAGTACATGTTTCACAGGGGTCTTGACGTCAACAGAAACTCCATCTTCTTTGTAATCAGGTTTCTTATTATCAAATGGTGTCAAGAGTGCTGCAGCGAAAATGAGATCCATTTAGTGGTAAATTTTGATGGTCAGTACGTCCTCATTCATATTCTACTGCTACAGACATCGAATTACTTAGCCAAAAGCATATTAATTAATCAGTCAACTACACATTACCAAAATGGATAAACATCTTACAAAAAATGTAATAGAACAGTAACACCACAAAAACTTCAAGAATGCCATCATAAATTAGTTATGAAAGAAGCATTGATCCTTCATGGTAGAATGGACGAATACTGCATGCATATATGATTGTATGAATTTTTCATTACACTGTATGTGGACTCCAGAGAACCTGATTTACTTAAGATGCCTCCCAGGCTTGTTAAGGCCTTGCCACACTTATGCAGTGCTCACGGATTAAATTAATTTGTGTTCACACTAGGATATGACATACTAGCTTCCATATTTTGGCCATGAAGATTAAGTAATTGCTTGAAAACTTTGCGAAAGGTATGATATTTTATGAGTTCCTAAGTTTTCACCATCTTATTATCATCTAATAATAAATTGAACTCATAATTGTTTATACTCTTGAAAAAAATTATATCTATAGAAGTGCGTAAAGCACCCCAAAAAAAGCATATATTCATTATGTATGTTATGCCATATCTCCAATATGCATATACACCAGTATTGTCTAGAACTTGCAAATGGAAACTCCAATAATTACTTGATAAGAATTCATACAATTGGATCAGGCTTACAATACCTTCAAGCGGAGCATTTTCAGGAATAGCAGGTTGTACCCCTTCAATAGCCAGCCAGTGATTGACAACCGCAGTATCAAGAGGTGCTTTCGGAAGGGGGGCTTCAATCACCTGAAACATTTAGTCAAAACATATGAGCCAATCATACTGTTGTTTTATAAGGACAACCGCTTCATTACCTCTCTAAGTTCCACATCCTTGTCCTCGACATAGAACAAATCCTTATGCCTGGCAGCACGTTTGAATCGCAAAGACTCCCCAGAAGCAACATATATTGGCTGAGAGGAGACATAAGGTAACATATTCAGACCACAACTTCAAGTTTGAAGTAGCATATACATCACTTTGTCCATAGATCAAACAAGGAATAACAAAGAACGTGAAAATCATATTAAACAAAAGATGAGGTGCATATGAGCAATTGACCATATCCACATGATATATCCCTCTCCGCTTAACAAGGTTTCCCGGTGCAAGACAATTCTTCAAGAGGTTGCAATATGCAAAAATAAGCAGAACTCAAGAAAGGGAATCCAATCCTCATAATTGGATTAATAACTAGGATCCTACCTAAATGAATCAATCAAGGTATAAATTGCCCACATGTTGCGGTGGAATGGAGACCATTAAAAATCAGTGATTAAAGGGTAGTATCGTATTTGAACATTTCCTTGAATGCTTGTGACAACCTCCACATCCTACTGTATTACAATAAAATAGAGACTTGATAGGTGTAATCATTGTTTGTTATAAATCCTTCTATAATAAGTAGGGGTGGCAATTTCGACTCAACAGGTCAAACGGGCGGAACTATCAAAACGACCCGTAATAAAAAACTAAGATAGAACATAATTTTTTTTTTAAGGAAATAAAATTCTAGAAACTGATGTATTAAACAAATTGATTTTTGGGAAAAAAAAAAATCAAAATTATGTCAAATTTGACTTTAGTCGTCGACCCGTTTGCTTGAATGGGCCAAAACTGTCACCTCTAATAATACGTCATATATATTCGTCAATTTTTTAAAAAATGTACGTATTGCAAACATAAGTAAATGTACTTTAACTTAATTTCATTTTAGATAACGAATCAATTATCACCCTAAAATTTTAATGTGTTATTTAAGATATAAAAAAGAGTAACCTTAGTAATTTGTAACAAAGTGTTCAAAAATAGTATTATTCAACCTGTCACTAATAACCATAAACTATTTTTTTAAAACAGCAAGTTTATTTTAATATGTAAATATGAGATACACTACCTGAAATAGAAATCATTAAAGTGCATTATGCAATTAACCATTTCAAAAACATTATTTCAAGTTTTAAAAATACGCTCTGATGTTATCTTAGTTGAAAACAAGTTATTTAGTTTGTTATTTGTTTTAGTTAAATTTCCCCATTAGTAGAAAGACCCTAAGGGAGAAGGATATAATCCTTTATTTTTGTAATCGCCGAAATTGTTTAAATAATTGCACTTTATTTATTATCCTTTCCATTCTATTCTTTTCCTTTCTATCATTTCATTTCCACCAAATGGAATACAGCGGAAATGATCTAATCAAAAAATAAAAAAAATTAACATCCAAAATTACAAATTTGGTTTAGTAATTTTGTCAATTAACAAAAAATATGAAATATAGGTCAATTCTTATAAAAAAAATTAAAGATAAATAAACTTTTATAATCTAGAGTATAAAGCACAAACAACAATTCAAATATATAAAATAATATCTGTTACTTCAAATTTTAAGGGGTCAAACACAAAAACTAGCAACTGTCTTTCATGTTTTTAACGATAGTACACCTATTTTTCTTAACCTTTATAGCATCAATCTTTGAATATTTTAACGTTTATAGCAACCAATGATAGATTTCTGTGATCGTTAAAAATTTAAAACTTCATGTTGAGAATTAGGAGAAATTAGATAGAGAATCTAGAGAGAGAGAATTAGAAAATAGTAGGCTGAAATCTTTATTGAATGAACTGAATTACAAAATGGAAGTTAGCCTCCTTACTTATAGGCTATGGTACTGAAAACATGCTAACTACCTGATTACTATTATTAAAGTCACAACTAACAAAATCTCCACCTTGACTTTAATTCTAGTAAAGTAATAACAGAAAATTCTACTTCCATCTATCTATGTTTAGTATATCTAAACAGTGTCTAAATTTGTTTAATGAAACTGGTTTAGTTAGTGCATCAGCTGGATTGTCTTCTGTCTTCACCTTCTTCACTTTAACTCTTCTTTCCGAACGTATAAAGTGATAACGAACATCTATATGCTTCGTTCTCTCGTGATGCACTTGGTCTTTAGCAAGACAAATTGCACTTAGGCTGTCACAAAACACCACAGCCTGATCTTGATGAAAACCAAGATCTCCAAGCAAACCTTTCAGCCAAATACCCTCCTTTGCAGCCTCCGTAAGTGCCATATATTCAGCCTCTGTTGTGGACAAAGCAACCGACGGCTGTAAAGTAGCTTTCCAGCTCATTAAGGCACTTCCAACGGTGAAAACATACCCCGTTAATGACCTTCTAGTGTCAAGGTCAGCTGCATAATCCGAATCTGAATATCCAGCAACAAAACACTCCTCATTTCCTCCATAAATGAGGCCTACATCTGCTGTCCCTTTGAGATATCGGAATATACGTTTCACGGCAACCCAATGTTCCTTTCCCGGACAAGCCAAATAGCGAGAAACAACGCTGATTGCATGTGCTATGTCAGGTCTAGTGCAGACCATGACATACATAAGGCTTCCCATGGCACTAGAGTAAGGTACTTTACTCATAAACTCCACCTCAGCCTCTGTTTAAGGTGCTAAAGTTGTCGATAACCTGAAATTAGCCGATGAAGGAGTGCTCAATGGCTTTGTTGAAGCCATTCCAAAGCGAGAAAGTATTTTAGAGATGTAACTTTTCTGTGATAAGAAAAGTTTCCCCTTCGATCTATCTCGAATAATCTCCATTCCAAGTATCTTTTGAGCAGCCCCCAAGTCCTTCATATCAAACTCAGAATTAAGAAGACGTTTTAACCTTTGAATTTCAGCCTTATCTCTTGCTGCCACCAACATATCATCAACATAAAGTAGCAAATACACCCGAGAACCATCAGCTACTGTCTTGTGATAAATGCAGCAATCATAGGGACTTCGATTAAACCCATGGCTCACCATAAAACCATCAAATTGCTTATACCACTGCCTCGGAGATTGCTTCAATCTGTAAAGCGATTTCTTGAGTTTACACACATAATCTTCTTTCCCTTGAACCACAAAACCCTCCGATTGATTCATATAAATTTCTTCTTCAAGATCTCCGTGCAAAAACGCTGTTTTGACGTCCAACTGTTCCAGCTCCAGATTTTGTTGTGCTACCAGTGCTATCAGCACTCTAATGAACGTATGTCGCACAACAGGTGAGAAAATCTCGTTATAATCAACTCCATGCTCTTGGCTATAACCTCTAGCCACCAAACGAGCCTTGTATCTTACACTTTCAGCACCGGGCAGCCCTGTTTTTCGCTTAAAAATCCACTTACAGCTCACAACCCTTCTGCCTTGAGGTAACTTGACAAGCTCCCAAGTTCTATTCTTGTGAAGGGACTCCATCTCTTCACCCATGGCACCCATCCATACATCTGCCTCCTTGGTTGTAATTGCCTCTTTGTAAGTAGATGGCTCAAAGAATTCAATTTCTTCAGCAACTTGCAAAGCAAAGGCCACCACGTCATCAAAACAATAACGAATAGGCCTTCCAACTTGACTTCGAGGCTTATCTAACGCTATAGAATGATACTCTATAGGCTGCTGCACTTCTTCATTCATTAAGTACTCATTTTGGGATGTGCTACTGGGCTGTCCAGCAGTGTTCTCACCTTCATCAGAATCAATCAGATCATACTCTACCTGTTCGGGGACACTCTTCTCTTGAAGAGTTGGAGTAGATGTATGCCACATGCTACACAACATTGACTCTTCATCAAACACTGTGTCACGACTAAGAACTACCTTTCTTTCATCAAGTGACCAGATTCTATAGCCCTTAACTCCAGCCCCGTATCCCATAAACAGCCCCTTTTTCGGTCTTGGTTCAAACTTCCCTTCACTAACATAGTAGTATGACGGACAACCAAACACTCTTAAGCCCGTATAATCAGCCGGCTTACCGGACCACACCTCGATAGGAGTTTTACAACCAATTCCCGTTGCCGGAGTTCTATAACCAAGTAGCAAACCGTGTTCAACGCTTCTGCCCAAAAACCTTTGGTCAGCCTCGCATTTGACAGCACATGTCTAACTCTTTCAAGCAGCGTTCTATTCATCCTCTCGGCCACTCCATTTTGTTGTGGAGTGTGCCGTTCGGTGTCTTGCAATGCCTTCATCCTTGCAAAACCGATCAATGAGAACTTTCCAATCTTTGAACCTGATTTTCAATGAGAACTTTCAATGAGAACTTTCCAATCTTTGAACTTCTCAAACGATTCACTCTTATGCTTCATGATGAACACCCAAGTCATCCTAGAGTAATCGTCTATAATCGATAGGAAATACCGGCCACCACCAAGTGAAGGAACTTGCGAAGGACCCCGACAATCAGCATGTAAGTATTCTAAAGAAGACTTGGTTGTATGGACGGCCTTTGAAAAACTCACTCTCCTTTGTTTTCCAAAGATACAATGCTCACAAAAGCCCAACTCAGCAACTTTGTGACCTCCAAGCAGCCCCTGTTTGCTAAGAATTAGCATACCTTTCTCACTAACATGTCCCAGCCTCATATGCCATAAACATGTCAAATCTGACTCGTTTTTATCAGATTTGAGGGCTGCTGCTGCTGACCCAACAACAGTATTCCTTCAAGCACGTACAAGGAACTCTTCTTGACTCCTTTCATGACCACCAACGCACCTTTAGTGACCCGAATAACCCCTGCATCACAGCTGTACTTGAATCCTTTCGAGTCCAAAACTCCCATGGAAATCAAGTTCTTTTTCATATCTGGCACGTGACGAACATCGGCCAAAGTTCTCACCATGACATCAGGCATATTGATACTAACCGTCCCAATTCCAGCAACCTTACATGGCGTGTTATTACCCATCAAAAGACTTCCAGTTGCAACCTTTTCGTAAGTATCAAACCAATCCTTATTCGGTGTCATGTGAAAAGAACACCCGGAGTCAAGAATCCACTCATCATGCTGATTTTGACAATCAGCCACAGAAAGTACCAAATCAGCCTCCGAACCCGAATCATCTTTTGCAACAGCAGCGCAAGACCTCTCGTTACGTTTCGGACACTCATTCTTCCAATGTCCGGTGTCACCACACTTGTGACAAACGTCTTTCGGGTTAGCTTTCGATCCTCGACCCCTCGATTTTGATCGACCTCTTCCTTTCCACTTGCCTTTTCTTTGCTCTCGGCCTCTTTCTCTACCTTGATCTCTATCCCCATTCACCACCGACAAGCCAACCGATTGGCTTTCGGTTCCATTTCCGGAAGCTTTATGGCGCAACTCTCTCGAATGCAAACTTGATCTAACTTCTTCCAATGTTATTGTGTTTCTCCCAACAACGAACGAGTTAACAAAATTCTCATACAACGGTGGCAATGAAACCAATAAGATGAGGGCAGCATCTTCATCTTCGATCTTGACCTCTACATTCTTTAAATCCATAAGAATGGAATTCAATTCGTCAAGATGCTCCTTCGACGGCATCCCCTCCTTCATTCGTAGTGAAAATAACCGTTGCTTTAACAACAGCTTGTTCGTTAAAGACTTAGTCATGTACAATGACTCTAGTTTCACCCACAATCCAGCCGCATTTTCTTCATCAGCAACTTCGTATAGGACCTCGACAGAGACAACAAAATTGTTGAATGAGCCTTCTCATCTTGCTGATTGAAGTCATTTTGGTTCATTGTTTCTGGTCTTGGACCAGCCAGTGGGATCCACAATCTGTCACGCTTCAGCAACGCTCTCATTTTGAGACAGTAAACTTCTCAATCGTCACAGGTTTTGGAGCCATTTTCAGTTGGAATTAAAATCAAGAAAAGATTTCTTGAAATCAAGAACACTCTAAGAAACTTTTGAACGAGATTAACGTCTAGAAATCGATCAGTTCTGGAATAATTGATTGCCAAGATCAAATTGCAAACAGGGGCTGCAAGGATGAATCGATCACCAAGGTCGACTGAAGAACTCAATTCCCAGAACTGATTCCAGATATCCGATTACCCAAATTGATACCCAATAATCGATTTTCCAGAAATTTATATCCGCATCATGGTCGCCAAAATCATTTGATTGCCCAGACTTGTTCACCGACTTCAATTGCTAACAGTGACGCCTTCGATTGAGCACCCTTCGTCAATTTTATTTCTGAAAATAACCACTGAAAACTTCAATTTCACACGCTGATTGCAAGATTCAAGAGACTCCTCCTTGAATCGGCTTCAAGATTGGCAAACCGATTGCAATCAGCAGTTGCGATTCCAAATCGCAGAAGGCAGAAAAAAAATTGCAGAATCAAGAATGATTTTCTTGATCCACTTTTGGGTCAAGATCGATTTCCAGAAGTAGATTAAGGAAAGAGACTAGAAAATTCAGAGTGGTTTAAATCAACCTGTCTCTGATACCAATTTGTTGAGAATTAGGAGAAATTAGATAGAGAATCTAAAGAGAGAGAATTAGAAAATAGTAGGCTGAAATCATTATTGAATGAATTGAATTACAAAATGAAAGTCAGCCTCCTTATTTATAGGCTATGGTACTGAAAACATGCTAACTACCTGATTACTATTATTAAAGTGACAACTAACACTTCAATTAAAAAAGATAATTGCTATGCATTTAACCATTATTGTTGTTGTTGTTGTTGTTGTTGTTGTTGTTGTTGTTGTTGTTGTTGTTGTTGTTGTTGTTGTTGTTATTGTTGTTGTTGTTGTTAAATGTGACTTTAATTGGTAGTTAGTTAGCTGCAGTCAGAACTGAGTTAATTAGCTCTCTTGTTCTTTCTTGTTTCTTGTATGTCTGTGAATTACCAGTAGTCATAGGGGCTGGATTAATTCATTTTGTATCCGATTTCATTTTCATATTTTTCTCAATAGAAGTTCCAACAAAACTCTTCGCATTTTTCTTCTAAATTCTCAACAAATTGGCATCAGAGACACGTTGCGATCATTCACACTGCTGATCATTCATCCTATCGATCTTCTTGACAGTTTCCTTATTTGATTTAGGGATCTTTTTCTAAAATTCGTTTCAATCTTTCTTTGCGATTCATTCCTGCTGTCGGTTCTCTCTCTGAAATCGATTATGAAAAACAACGGAAACAGAGAAACAGAGATTACGTGGGCCATAATTCAAGGTGGAGTCCTTGAATAAAAAAAACGACATCAACAATTGGAGATCGTTTTTTGACGGGTGTTGTTTGGCTCAAGGCGGAGGTACGACGCTGCTGTTAAAGGTTTGTTACAGCAAGGTTCCAGTCGAGTTTCTTGAGATTCTTGTTTTGTTTCTTGCGATCAAATTCCTCGGAAATAATTTCCCAGCCTTGGAAAGTTTCTGATCTCGTGTTCAAGAATTCAAGAATGTCTCTATAAATGCTCAAGATCGATAAATTCACGAGAAAGAATAACTTCAGCTTGTGGCATATAAAGATGAGGGCTCTCTTGAAGCAGCAAGAAATTTGGACCCCTTTGGCTGGTCCGAAGCCAACAGATATGGCAGAATCAGATCATGCACAGCAAGATGAGAAGGCACACTCCACCATCTTGTTGTCCTTGGCTGATGAGGTGATCCACGAAGTTGCTGAAGAGGAGACAACTGCCTCTTTGTGGGAAAAACTTTAAGGTCTCTACATGACAAAGTCTCTAACGAACAACTTGTGGTTAATACAACGTTTGTTCGCACTCCGTATGTAGGAAGGGATGGCTTTGAAGGAACATCTTGATGAGTTGAACTCCATGCTTACGGATCTAAAGAATGTGGAAGTCAAGATTGAAGATGAGGATGTTGCTCTCATTTTACTGGTTTCGTTGCCTCCGTCATACGAAAACTTTGTCAATTCTTTTGTAGTTGGAAGGCATACAATTACAATGGAGAAAGTTAGACATTCACGTAAAATTACGTCACAAAACTTCGGGAAGTGGAACCGAAAGCCAATCGTGGGCTTGTCGGTAGTGAATGGAGATAGAGGAAGAGAAAGAGGCCGAGAGAAAGGAAAGAGTAAGTGGCAAAAGGGAAGAAGACGGTCAAAATTAAAGGGTAGGGGATCAAAAATGAGTCCGAAAGATGCATGCCACAAGTGTGGCGAACTCGGACATTGGAAGGATGAATGTCCGAAGAGAAACGACAAAACATCCGCTGCTGTTGGAAGAGAAGATTCTGATTCTGAAAATGATCTTGTGCTCACCGTAGTTGACTCAAAATGTCAACAAGTAGATTGGATTCTTGACTCCGGGTGTTCATTCCATATGACAGCCAACAAGGCATGGTTTGACACTTGTGAAGAGGTGGTGACAACGGGGAAAATTTTGGTGGGAAATGATGTCCCATGTAAGGTTGCTAGAATAGGTTCAATAAGTGTCAAGATGCACGATGGAGTGACGTACGTCACGTACCGGACTTGAAAAAGAATTTAGTTTCATTAGGAATCTTGAATTCCAAAGGCTTTATATTCAGTTGTGAAAAGGGGGTTCTTCGGGTGACAAAAGGTGCGCTAGTGGTGATGAAAGGAGTCAAGAAAGACACATTGTATGCGCTTGAAGGGAGAACTGTTGCACGGAGAGCAGCACCGCTTTTAAGTGCTGATATAATCGAGGTTGATCTGACTCGTCTATGGCATATGCGATTAGGGCACGTAGGAGAGAAAGGCATGTTAATACTCAGCAAAAGGGGGCTTCTTGGAGGCCATAAAGTTGTTGAACTTGGGCTTTGTGAACATTGCATTTTTGGAAAACAAAGGAGAATTAGTTTTTCAAATAGAGTGCATACGAGTAAGTCTACTTTGGACTATTTACATGTTGATTGTTGGGGTCCTTCGCAAGTTCCTTCCATTGGTGGTGCCCGATACTTTCTCTCAATTATCGACGACTACTCAAGGATGACGTGGGTGTTTGTTATGAAACACAAGAGTGAGGCGTTCGGTAAGTTCAAAGATTGGAAGACACTTGTTGAAAATCAAGTTGGGAGAAAGATTAAAAGGCTGCGAACCAACAGTGGTATAGAGTTTTGCTCTAACGAGTTTGATCAATTTTGCAAGGATGAAGGGATTGCAAGGCACCGAACCGTTAGACACACTCCACAACAAAATGGAGTTGTCGAACGGATGAATAAAACACTGTTGGAAAGGGTCAGATGAGTGCTGTCAAATGCAGGACTTTCTAAAGGTTTTTGGGGCCGAGGCGTTGAATACCGTGTGCTATTCGGTGAATAGGTATCTGGCGACGACAACCGATTGCAAAACTCCCATTGACATTTGGTCTGAAAAACCAGTAGAGTACACAAATCTGAGGGTGTTTGGCTGCCCTTGTTACTATCATGTGAATGAAGGAAATTTGGAACCAAGGTCTAAAAGTAGACTGTTTATGGGCTACGGGGCTGGAGTTAAAGGTTACCGAATCTGGTCAGTCGACGAAAAGAAGGTACTTCTCAGTCGTGATGTCATATTCGATGAGAGAAGTATGTTGGGTGGTCTTAATCGTTCATTTACTCCAAAAGACCAAGAGGAGAGGGTCTCGGAAGAGGTGGAGTATGAAATAAGTGATGTTGATGAAAAATATGCTGCTGGACAGCCAGGTAACACGACTCAAACAGATCCTATGGAGTCACCAAATCAGTCCCAAACTATGGAGTTCCGGTCCATAGCATTGGACAAGTCGCGGAAACAAGTGAATAAGCCTATTCGTTATGGTTACGATGATATGGTGGCCTATGCTCTTCAAGTTGCCGAAGAAATGGTGGAATATGATTAGCCATCAACTTTTAAAGAAGCAATAGCATCTAAGGAGGCGAATGTTTGGATAGGTGCCATGGGTGAAGAGTGGAGTCTCTTTATAAGAATAGGACTTAGGAGTTGGTAAAACTTCCAAAAGGCAGGAAAGTGGTGACCTGCAAGCGGATATTTAAGCGAAAAATGGGGCTGTCAAAATCAGAAAATGTGAGATTTAAGGCTCGTTTAGTGGCTAAGGCTATAGCCAATAAGAAGGGGTTGACTACAACGAGATATTCTCATCAGTGGTGCGTCATACATCTATTAGAGTGCTTTTAGCACTAGTAGCTCAACAACATTTGGAGCTGGAACAATTAGATGTCAAAACAGCGTTCTTGCACGCTGTAGAATCAACCGGAGGAATATATATATATATATATATATATGAATCAACCGGAGGGGTTTGTGGTTCGTGGAAAAGAAGATCATGTTTTCAAGCTCAAGAAATCGCTTTATGGATTAAAACAATCCCCGAGGCAGTGGTATAAAAGGTTTGACAGCTTTATGGTGAGTAATGGTTTCAATCGCAGTCCCTATGATTGTTGTATATATCATAAGGAAGTAGCTGATGGTTCATGCATATATTTGCTCCTTTATGTCGATGACATGTTGGTGGTAGCCCGGGACAAGGCTGATAATGTTAAGTTGAAGCAACTACTCAATCCCGAGTTTGATATAAAAAACTTAGAAGCTGCCCAAAATATTCTTGGGATGGAAATTATCCGAGACAGATCTGCACATAAGCTTTTCTTGTCACTAGAAAAGTTGTATTTTGAAGATTCTATCTCAGTTTGGCATGGCTTCGGCAAAGGCATTGAATACTCCTTCGTCCGCAAATTTTAGAATTTCAGCAGAGTTGGCTCCTCAAACAGAGGCTGAAGTGGAATACATGAGCAAAGTCGCGTATTCAAGTGTCGTGGGAAGTCTCATGTACGTTATGGTGTGTACTAGACCGGATATAGCGCATGTTATAAGTGTTCTTTCTCGCTACATGGCCTATCCCGGAAAGGAACACTGGGTTGCCGTTAAGCTTTCAGCTGATGTGGGTCTTATTGACGAAGGAAATAGAGACTGTGTTGTGGCTGGATTTTCAGATTCAGACTATGCGGCTGATATAGATACACGGAGATCCTTAACCGGATATGTTTTCACTGTTGGAGAAGGAATAGTGAGCTCGAAAGCAACGTTACAGCCTTCGGTTGCGTTGTCCACAACCGAGGCGGAGTATATGGCACTTACCGAAGCAGCCAAGGAAGGAATATGGCTGAAAGGGATGCTTAGTGATCTCGGATTTCATCAAGACCAGGGCATATAGACGTTCGTTATCATTTTTACGTTCCGAAAGAAGGATTAAAGTGAAGAAAGTGAAGACCAAAGATAATCCAGCTGATGCACTTACAAAACCAGTTTCATTAAACAAGTTTAGACATTGTTTAGATCTTCTAAACGTTGATAGGTGGAGGTAGAGTTTGCTGACTTTAGTAGAATTAAAGTCAAGGTGGAGATTTGTTAAATGTGACTTTAATTGGTAGTTAGTTAGCTGCTGTCAGAACTCAGTTACTTAGCTGCCATTGTCTCTCTTGTTCTTTCTTGCCTATAAATAGGGGCTGGATTAATTCATTTTGTAACAGATTTCATTTTCATATTTTCTCAATAAAAGTTCCAACAAAACTCTCATTTTTCTTCTAAATTCTCAACAATTATTTATAAGGGTGAATTAATATTTTCATCCCTCTAGTTTTTCAAAAATAACGAATACTCTTTACTTTGATTAATTACGTCACTTTGTCGTGTTACACAAATTTAAATTTTGAATTATAAATTAAATATAAAGTTTGTGTTAGGATTTTCAGAAACTAAAATTGCATAACTGAAACCAAGAAATAAATTTAGAACCCCAATGTGAATCAAGAAGAATCAAATTCACTATCAAATTGGGCTACGTGACTACAATTTTGAGTTATTGTCCTCATTCACCCAATGACCTATTTATACTAAACCTATAAAGTCTAACAATAACTAACAACTAAAGTAACTCTTTGACAAAAACAGAAAATTACAAGTACACCCTCAACTAATTCAAGTCACTAATTCTCACAAATCTCCACCTTGACTTGAATTTCAAAAACAAAAAGGTAGCAAAAGCAAAATTGTGTTTCCCCAAACCAAATAACAAAGTATCAAACTCCACCTATTTGGAAACACTCTTATCGAATTCAAATTCGAATCCAAAACCTTCAACCCGAAAGCAACGAATACCAAAAACTCATAACTACATAAGCAACCCAAACAACCAATGTGCACCAAAAACCAGTAAACCGAAGAACAAATCCATATCCAAAATCAACCGGTTACCAAATGTCGCAACTAAAACGATTGCCCGTATCAAAATTCAAAACCATAACAAAATATCCAAACGGCCCGTAACAATGCAAAAGTGACAACCAAAAAACAATGCCGAAACCTATCGATCGATCAACAAAATCCGAACGCAAAACACTAACAATCGCTAATCATTGCAACTCAATACAGATGTGTAATTTCTCCCAAATACCCCGAAGTCCCAAAAAAACTAATGGGTAGCGAAAAACGAATGAAAAACTCCAACCAAAACTTGTCGCTGGACCAACCAAAATCCAAACACGAAGCCAACAAAACCAATTTTCCAAAATGGCGGATAAATGATCAGCAACCAAGACCCAAATCACGGTTTGACCAAACTGGAACGCTATAACCCAAACGCCGATCACTAAACTCATCAATACACTTCCCCGACATTACGAAACAATCCGAAAACCGACCGTCACAAAAACAAACTAACTCTAAATGAAACTTGTATCGCCATCTAAATGCCTTCAAAATCAAACAAAACAAAATTCAATCAACACCGAACGAAAATCAAGACCGACTTCTTGAATCAATGTGAATCCCACAAAACGCAACTGTAATTCCGAAACTAAACCGAACAAACGTAATGAGTCGACACCTAAATTCTTGTATCATCATTCAAAAAACCCAAAACGACCATTCCGTCTTCAAGACGAACCAAGAAAAACAAGCCCGAGATCAATACGAATCACCCAAATCGAACACCACAGTAAAGACGAAACGACAGCCGAAAATAAACACTAAAGAAATGAACTAACAAGTACTGTTATCAATTTCAATCAAACGTCAATTCCAAATGGCAAGTACAATCACCAAAAAATTCAAACCCAAAGAAAGAAGTAGGTTAAATTTCCAACTGAAACCCAAAACCAATTTTCACTCCCACGGTTTCAAAAAATCAGAATCGTCAAAAGCAAATTAAGAATACCAATTGAAAATTACAATTGCCAAAATGACCTCCGAAATCAAAATTGATTTTCAATTTCAATTGTCGAAGTCGGTCTCCACCTTAAATTGAAAACCAAAGCCAATTTCACAATCTGAAGGCAGATTAATTTCCAGGATTGCAGGGAAAAAAATCAATCGCTAAAATCAAATTGGCCAAGAACGATTGCCAACTTTGATTTACTAATTTAATTTTTCAAAGTCTATCGCCAAAAACAAAAAAAATTCAAAAATGACCACCAAATTAACTCTAGCGCTCATCAATTCTATTTTCAATTGCGTCTCCAAGTGAATGACTAGACTTAATCGCTAATTCCAATTGACAAGATCGCTACTTCCAATTGAACATCGATTAACAAAATTGATGGCTGAATTCTTCAAACCGCCTTTCTGATTGAGTTATTGTCCTCGTTCACCGAATGACCCATTTATACTAAACCTATAAAGTCTAATATGACTAACAACTAAAGTAACCCTTTGACAAAAACATAAAATTACAATACACCCTTAACTAATTCAAGTCACTAACTCTCATAGTTTGCTATTTAGCATGTAAAAGTTTTATTCATACACACTAATACACTACAAATTAATAAATATTATATGTGTGTGTGTATATGTGATTTAAAAAGCGTGCCTGAGGCGCGCCGATTTCGAGGCACAAGGCGCACCGAGGTGCAGCTAGTACATTTTCATTAATTTCAGCCCAAAAAAGAAAATGAACTTTTAAACCAACTATTCTACATTGTATCCTCACCCGATGGAAACCATAAACACTTTTGTTGCACTAAGTTGCTTCTTTCTTTTCTATTTTAGTATAGGAATTTGTGTTGTTTCTATGATATGTTAGATTACATAGACTTTGTATTAGTTACTATAAACATTAAAAAGGTAAAAGAGTAATGTTATATACGTTAGTAAAAGTAGAGCATTGTTATTATCGTTAATTAGCACCTAAAACTTTCTTTTAGCCACCCAAGATCCTAGACTATGGTCATCTCTCAAAATTCACAATCATTAATTAGCACAAATGGTGAACAATGGAAAGAAAGAAAAGAAAAAAACAAGCAAGTTGTATCAATATAACTGGATAAATGCAGTCAATGAGAGAAAAGACCATTGATCTAGTAAGACTGGTTGTGAATACTATATTCTTCAAGGTATAAATAAATGAACATATGAATGAACAGATTGAAAGATTCTACACCTCCATTTTTCTAAGTTCAAGGGCACTATCCACATCATCTGAAGTCATAGCAGTTCGCTTTGCATGACGCATGCATTTTATAGCCTCCTGCAAATGCACAAATTCAAATACGCACGTGAGATTAACATTGATTAATAATAGTTTGATATTAACACTTAAAACATGAAAATATTACAAGAAGATAAATGACATCAGCATATGTAACCTGCATGATCTCGCGAACACGGTATTCAATGTCGGCTGCTAGAGAAGGCAAGACATCAGGCGATAAATTACCAACGCCGATGCTTTGTGCTATCACTTCGATGCTTTCTTTCTCTACGACACTCATCTTCTTGTTTTATTTTCAATTAACTACACGTCAAGCTTAACAACAGCTTTCAAGCATAGACCATTCAGTAAACATATAATAACTAAAAAATTTTAAAACTTAACAACAAATAATAATATGTTAATAATATGCGAGTAAAGAATAACTATGATGGTTATTTAAGTAACTAGTAACTAAATTAAAAAGGACATAACTGATAATTAATATAACTCCGGTTAAATTAAACTAAATTAAAGGGGTCTAACTGACAAAATAACCTAAATCTGACTAAACAAGCCCAAATCCAGAGATTAGGGTTGGATTAGAACCTTTATAAACTTAATTAATGAAAAAACATAATCAGATTTCAACTCTCTAAAACGCAAGCCCTAATCTGCCGTTCAACGCAAACCCTAATCTGCCGTTCAAGAGGATCAGTAGAGAATCAAGCAACCGTACACGTTTTGTTTGAATCAAGTTACCAAAACTCTAATTCACTTCATGACTTCGTTAACTAATGCTAATATGTGTATTGAAGACATTGTTTGTATTAAATCAGAAAAGGAATCGGAGAACTAATAAACCTGAACGATGAGATCAATAACAACGAAACAATACCTGAGATTAGGGTTCGGAGGGGGGCGACGGTGGTGGATCTGGTGTGGCGGCGCAGCGGCGGGTACGGCCGCAATGGCCCTGTTCAGCGGCGGCCGAGAGTGAGAGGGAGTAAGGAGAATGGTGGCGGCGAGCAGCAGCCACAGCCGACGGCTGAGGCGAGGGGGAGAAAGAGAGAGCGAGTGAGTGAGTGAGGAGACAAGAGCTGGGCCAGGTTGGGGGTTACAGGTGTTCGCCGGAGAAGGGAGACGGCGGTCGCCGGCCGGATAAGAGAGAAAGTCGGTGAGAATCGAAGAGAGAGACAGAGGAGGCGTGGTGTCGTCTACTGGTGTCCGAGAAACGAGGAAAGAAGAAAAAAACAGACGCTAAAGTCGGTGGAATAGAAAATGTATCGATATATTATTATCTATTCTATAAATACTATTAAATGAATAACTATTTTGTCACTTGTCATATTCTCATGATGTCAATTGGCATATTCTACATCTGACATTTGTCATTTAGTATTCCTAAATTAACATTAAATTTTAAATTAATTATAGAAATTTAGGAGTGAATCTCACTAAAATCTCAACAATCAAGACCAAATTTTACAATCAATATTTTTAGAACATATTATTTTCAAATTTTTATTTTACAAAAAAATTAATATATATAACTTTAGATGTATATTATTTTAATAAAAATAAGTTGTTAAAAGTAACCATGTAACACATGGGTTGATCAATCTATTATGTTAAAAGGGTAACTACATGTTACTTAGCGATTAAATAGACTTTCATTTGGATTAATGAGGATATGACATCTGTATCCTACAATGTTTCATCAATAAAATAATAAAATTAAAGTAAATTATTTATAAAAATCTTCTAACTAGGGTTTTTGTTTTGAAAACTCATAAATATCTGTTCTTATCTACTTAGTCACTTATCCAACCGTGTTATCTTACTTTTAGCTTCTTAACGAAGCTTTTCATCCTCAAATAAGTTTAAACTCAAGTATTTAAGTATCCCGTGTAATACACGGGTAATAAACTAGTTTATAGTTATGATACCCGCGCGTTGCGGCGACGGGTATGTTTATTAACTGTAACATGTTCATTAAAAACTTCTGCATACTTAGAATGAATAATTATTTTATAGGGGTAAAGTCATACAATAGCAACCTACTTTTAAAAATGTATCGATATGGTACGTCTACTTTTTTAATTGTCTATATGGTACATGTACTTTAATTTTCTGTATCGATATGGTCATTCTACGTAATAGAGCCCGGTTTTTACATACGCAACAGGGTTCTAATGATATGAATAACAGGGGTCAATTACAACTATGCTCATATCGGTATGAAAAATTGAAGTACAGGTACCATATCGATATTTAAAAAAGTAGACGTATCATATTGATAAATTTTCAAAAGTAGGTTACTATTGTATGACTTTACCCCTTATTTTATATGCAAAGTGGAAACACATTATTTTATGTCTTAGATGGAAAAGGATGGTATAAGAAGTACATATCAGATTTATACAAATACGTTTTTGATACATAGATTTTGAGATGGTAAATTTAAAGAATGTACATATAACTTTCAATAAAATTTATAGAACCCTTAAATTAAATGAAACATAAACGATATACAACATAATTGTAAATGATGAATATGAAAGGAAGGAATGGCCATTGCTTCAATCTATGGAGACAACCTGACAAAATTACATGATAATGATTAGGATATATATATTATTGATAGATGTTTGTAGTAGATAATAATTAGTAGATGATTATACCTTAATCATCACACAGAACGTCTTTATACACTACATTTGATGTGAACACGCATCATGATTATGGATTTTGGCGAGTTTCACTACTACCTTTGTATTGTTATCAGATATCCCTGAGACAATGCCACATAAAGACAATTGCATAGTCTATTAACAAATTTGTGAATGTAAGAATGGTGCATGTATATGATTTAACTTAAGTTGAGAAGTTTCCAAATTGGGAAAATGACATCAAATAGCTCTGAACTTTCGACTTTGTACACATTTATGTAGTGAACTTTTTTTTGTGCACATTTGGTAATCAAAGTTTCTAAATTGTTCCAATTTGGTAGTTGGCGTACCTGTTAACCGGTTGCTTCCGGTATCGATGCCTACGTGGACAATTTTTTAATGATGTGGCTGTCCGTTCTTATATTATATCCGGTTTTATCTACGCGGCAGCCCGTTTTTTAAAATTCATCCGGTTTTATTACCCGGTTATAAACTCGGTTCATTTTTCATACGATCCATCCAACTTACGTTCTTAGGGCTTGTTCTTCGATTATGAGTGTATTAGAGCCTAATCGATCGCCCTAAGCCCAGTACGTACGAACGAGCCTAAGAACGTAAGTTGGATCGATCGTATCAAAAATGAATCGGATTTATAACCGGGTGATTTAATAAAACGGGTTGCCACATAGATAAAACTGGGTATAATATAAAAACGGGTAGCCACGTCATAATAAAATTGTCCACGTAGGTATCGAAACTGGAAGCAACCGGTTAACAGGTACGCTAACTACCAAATTGGAACAATTTTGAAACTTTGACTACCAAATGTGCACAAAAAAAAGTTCACTACATAAATGTGTACAAAGTCGAAAGTTCAGAGCTATTTGATGTCATTTTCCCTTTCAAATTTGCATAAACAACAAATACCATGGAAATTATAAGTATTTTCTAATAAAAAAACTTCCATAATACAAAAAAAAAAATCCATCTTTCCACCCGATGAATGAAAAAACTCTCTTAGTTACAAGACAACCAAGGATTTTGTTTCTACATGATATATGCAAAAATGTTTAATTTGTCTGCTAAGTTGAGTTGTGTCCTCCTCATGCCTAACAAACACTGTAACAACAATTGATCCTAAACATAGCGAGAAACTATTCAAATTCCATTTAAGATTATAGACATGCTTCTTAAAAATGTGCAGATCCAAGATTTGTATGCATAAAAGAATTTATTACCTAAGAACTGTCATTTACAAGCTTATCAAAAGCTAGTGGGGATAGTTTTGGAATGTATGATACATTATCTGATATACATATTCCAACTTGATACATAATCGAACTGTTAAGATGAAAATAACGGTGAAAAACAATCATATCTTAAGAAAAAAAACTTGTGTGTAGATGAAGGTCAGAAAGAGTTAAAAGATGTCACCTTTCTAAAAAAAATAAGAGAGATGGAGAAAGCTCCAACCAATGAATTCCTTTAAAATAATCATCTGCATTTTCATCATCTATCTAGCCTCTAAGATTTCTTCACCATCCTCATATCATATATCATGGGTGTATAATACCATGCCTCTAATTGGGAAGAACAATGAATTTTCTTACAAACCAAGTTAATTGAAGATCAGGAGAAGAAAAAGAAGTATGATCGAACACCAACACTGAATATGTAAGAAAGTTACTTGAATTTGAGAAGTCATTGTGTCTATACTCTCATGAAAATTGTCTGGACGATGAAAACTTAGTTAAATTTGAGACTCGAGGATGATTAAACCAGGAAAAAAAGTGAATTCTTGTAAATTCTGACTGGAATATAATATTTTCAATTATGTTTGCATAATACAGAACTATGAATTCTTCAATTTCAAAACAATTTAAAATTTTGTTTTGACATTATGAATTGCTTACTTGGGTTAAAAATGATGATCATGGCAGTCTCTCCAAATCCAGATGTACCGCCTTCTTGTTTTCCAGTCAGCAACAGAAAAAAAACCTAAAGAAGAATTTTTGTGAAAAGAATTTTCAACTCGAAATCGAAATTACTCATGGTTGAAGGGGAAAACAAATTATGTGAAGAGTTGCATCAAGAACCATAACACATGACCATTTCCATAAAATTATAGTACGACAATAAAACCTAAAGAGCAAAGAATTAAAGCAAACAACCATATTATATATCAACTGCTATTGCATGAAACCACGATTTAAAGGCAGACATTATTATGCCAAATATCAAAATATAAACTCAAGTCCAGATTTGATATTATATGATAACCAAAATAATTTTTTTTTAAATGTCGTAACCAAAATCAGGTTCATACATTTCATCCGAACAGATGGTAGGCATGATAACAATGGATTTAAAATGCTACAAAAATCTGAAATGTAAATACGATTAAGATAAAATGGAGATTGGAGAAGGAAACCATACATGTTCCAGGAGAGAAATCCGTCAGATCGAATATGAAACAAATGATTCAAAGGCAGACATGATTATGCCAAATATCAAAATATAAACTCAAGTCCAGATTTGATATCATACGATAACCAAAATAATTTTTTTAAATTCTCATAACCAAAATCAGGTTCATACATTTCATCGAACAAATGGTAGGCATGATAACAATGGATTAAAAATGATACAAAAATCTGAAATGTAAATACGATTAAGATAAAATGGAGATTGGAGAAGGAAACCATGCATGGTCCATGAGAGAAATCCATCAGATCGAAGATGAAACAAACGATTGATGATGGTCCTTACAATTTGTAAAGTAGAGGACACTTACCTTTGAAACCCATATGTCGAATCAATTAGTTGAAGACGATTAAAGACAAAATCCATCAGATTGAAGATGAACAAAGTGATTTGCGACCTTCACAGCCACGACTTCAATCTCGGAGGAAACAAGAGATGATGTAATAAACCCTAAAAATTCAATTACAACTATTGTTAGAATTTAGAACGAGAGTGAGGCAGTCACTGGTTATGGTTGTTGGTGGTGGTCCGGTGCCATTGCGTGGATGTAGCGAGCGATGGAGGAGTGAGTGGATGCATTTGTGTTCGTTCTCTTAGGTGAGAGAAAGCGAATGCCATAATGAAAGAGAGCAAAATGTGGGGAGGGAAATGGGGAGGGGAACAGATGGCGTAACAAGATTGGAAGTGTTGAAAATCTATAAGCAACCATTTAAGGTACAACTAATACCAACCTAAAATATACAGCTAGCCATTAACATTAATTCAAGATTGGCAGGGCACTATAGGTATGAAAGTGACAACAAGCATTCCAAATAATTTTTTAATAACTTATAGCTATAGTGGCTAACAATTTATGTTCAAACGTCTTCAACTTCACATTTTCCTTGTTTTAAGTTGATTCAAGTGCATCTTCTTTGTGCAATTCTGGAGTAACTTGCCTGATGGGATTTTCATCTTGAGATGAAACATCAGTGTCAAGTTCCTTTGATTCTGGAATAGTATTAGTGCCAAAAATTGCCAAGTAAATCATATGAAGTGGATAAGAGTCGTTATAAAAGGTAACCAGCCCAATTTGGAAGTTTGTCATGGGTTGTTTAATAAAGTTTAATTGCACATTTATGCGACAAAAATTCAAGTTTTTCCAATTTACGCAACCAAGTGTTGTTTGAAATAAGATCCAAGTTGCTACTAATTTATGTATCCTACTAAATTAGTGAGGCTATCTAATCTACCAAAGAAACACTTGACTATAGATTTTTGCAACACAAAATGATCTGACTATAATGAGCCCTTAATTTACCTCGTGTAGCTCTCTTACATCTTTATCCCCTGCACCTGACAAAGTTGATTTTGGATTTATTAGCAATGCAAATAATGGCAAATAATGGCAGATTCATTTTCATCAAGATTTTTCACAATATGGAGAGAACAAGAAAAGATAACCAAACCGATATCAACAAATATCATATACAAAAGAACACATTAATTGAAACAAACAGGAAAAAACAATGTGACTAAGTCATACCATATATCAAAGTGTCTACCCAAATGTTTCTGCACTGTCTCTGTCTCTAGTAATTGGTAAATGGAGATAAATGTTAGTTAAAAGAAGGTTAATAATCATAGATAAGTACCATCAAAACAATGCACTTAGGCTTCAACGTTGACATTGTCAATGAAATTAAGGTGTAGCACTTTGGCAGCCAATGAAACTACCAAAACAAAGTCAAATATCTTCTGTTTAATATCAGGTACCTTGTAGCATATAACTTCATATAGCCACCAAAATGTTTATTTTTCAATTGACCTATTAGCTCTAATTTGCACACAACATAATCAAATCAATGAATACAACAAAATTAAAAAAATAATAAAGCATTCAAACTTTATCTAGAGCTACTCAACTTTGAACCTTTCCAAAGCAATACAAAAGTTTATTGTAGGATTAGTATAAAAAAATATAATGGAACAAAATAATACCTTAGTGAAGAACACAAAGTCACCTCGTTGACCAATTAAAAACACACAGAGATCAAAATATTGTTTCATATATTAAGCAACATTTAATCTTAAGGAAATATATATGAAGGGAATAGAATATAATTTAAGCTCCCATATAGAGTCCATGATACAACTTAAAACAATCTGGAACATATGTCTTACTAAGCATCAAAACCAGGAATTAAGGAAATAAAAGTATCACATGAAAATAATACAAGAAAACCCAAATAAGAAGTCAAAATGCAGCCCTATCAATAAGCACAAAACAGTGTCAAAAGTTGATACAAGAAACAGCTTTAGCATCGACTCCAACCTAAGCAAACAA
Source organism: Centrapalus pauciflorus (assembly GCA_020465985.1). Classification (NCBI taxonomy): domain Eukaryota; kingdom Viridiplantae; phylum Streptophyta; class Magnoliopsida; order Asterales; family Asteraceae; genus Centrapalus; species Centrapalus pauciflorus. The sequence goes on from JAANYP010001493.1 coordinate 74,263, forward strand.
CACTCCTCAAATTGCAAGAAAAAAAAGTCTAAACTTGTTTTAAAACCCTTGCAAAAACAGTCCCAAAGCCACGCAAAGTTCAGCAAGCTAATGTGTAAATAAATGAACTTGGCAAGCCCTACTAAACCAAGATCGAATTAGAGACTAAAACTCATCGAAATATGTTTTCTAGCAAAAAGAAACATCAGCAAAAGATAACAAATATTGCAAACTACAGATGAAAAACAAAGCATTCATTGCATCAAACATGTAAAGAGGAATAGAATGAATGGCAGAGAGTGCTAAACAGGTGCTTTCATGTAAAAACAAACTCCTAAACTGCTTTTGTTCAGTAAAATGTATAACAAAAAGCCCTAAATTGCTCTAGTTCTAATACTAATACAAAGAAAATTCCACAAGATTGAAAATTTGAGCAATAAAAACATCTTGTGTTCATATGAAAGAGTTACCAGAAGTTTATATGTCATCACCACAGTCCATAGACTATACATTATATCTTGATTCGTGAAAAACCCTACAACAGAGTAAGAAAGATGAAACAACCTCCCTAGCATGTCGAGAAAAAAACCTAGCCACATGCACAACACAGCCACAGTAAGAAAATTAAAAAGTGCAGCACACAATAAAGGAAATTAGCAAACCATAAGCCCAGTACCTAGAAATTTTTACAAATCGAAGAATGTTGAAAACAGTTTTTTTGTGTTTAGCAATGGGTTCTTGTGTGTGTAATGGTTACCTTCAGACTTTGAAACATTCTTGTAATTGGTAGCAATAGTGTTCGACGGCAACCTGTGACATCCATGGTCACGACTTTACCTTCAACACAAGAGAAAATACCTAGAAATTTTTACAAATCGAAGAATGTATAAAACGGTTCTTTTGTGTTTAGCAATGGGTTCTTGTGTGTGTAATGGTTACCTTCAGACTTTGAAACATTCTTGAAATTGGTAGCAATGGTGTTCGACGGTAACCTGCGACATCCATAGTCACGACTTTACCTTCAACACAAGAGAAAATGAGAGATTGAAAGAAATAAACCCTAAGTAAGTAATTCAAAATTTCAGCCGTTCATGTCTTGATGTCAATTAACATCTCTCTCTCTCTCTCTCTCTCTCTCTCTCTCTGAGTAGAATCGTTCTCTGTAGAGTATTGAAGAGTTAGAAAATGGTAGATGAAGTACCAAAGCGGAGCTCTCCAAAACAATGTGAAAATGGAGAGAAAGGAAATTGTATATTCAGCCCTCGGTTTAGATCTGTGGCAGCCATGGCAGGTTGGGAAGAAGAAGCACTGTTAATGGCTTCTCTTGTCGTTGAAGATACTCCAGAGATCGAAAGAAATAAACCCTAAGTTCAATTAGGATATGACACAAGAGAATAAGAAAGGCAGAACCATTGTCAGGGCTGGTGGATGTAGCAAGCGGTAGAGGAGACAAAGAGGATGATGGATGGTTGTGTTTCTGTGATGAGAAAGAGGAGGAAATTCCATACTGTGAACCGTGAAGAAACGGGAGCAGTTGAGGTAAGCAACGTGGTGCAGTAAAAAGGACACGTGTCCTGCTCTTATTGGGAGTGTTGAATTTTCAGACTTAACCGTTTAAGCCTCTTTATAATATAGTAACAGATAACATACTTACATACATGTCACAACTCACAAGCACAAAAAAGTCCAATCCTAAGGCTTAAAAATCCATAATCAATTCCAACAATAACCAAAAAAATGATCAGTTCAACTTTGTTTGTAATTGATCAGCTTGTGAAAAGTACAGAACAACAGATTTGACATGACCCCAATTGTTGCAATATGTCTCACTTTAATTTCGGTGCACAAACACCAATATATCAACTTAGCAATCCAATTTTCAATTGATCAAATATGCATGTAGTGACATATCTTGCATATTATAAAAAACCAGCAGATTTGTAGACTAAACACATGTAAATGTGCATAATATACTAATTAACTTGGTCTTTGTACCTGATGTCATCCTCTCTGATTTCCCATAAACCTCACAAAACCAAAATCTCACAAAATAGTTGGTAGCAATATGTATCTCTGTCTGTACCTGGAGGTTACTCGTTGACAAAATTGAAATGTCAAAACAATTTATAACATTGTTATAGGAACCTAGGATGCAATGCATAACAATTCATTGAGGATTTGTGTTTGAATTGAACAATGAATTAAAGTTTAAGGTTTATCTGAGGCTCATTTGAGAATTATTAATGATATTGGATGCAATTGCGGATTTAAGACTTGAAAATCAGAAATCAATACCAAAAAATATATAAAGAGGATTCATCCGGTTGCCAACATGTATTACACGAAATTCCAACACAAGAACCATATAATCTCAAAAGAAAAACTAAAAGCCACCACCTAACATGAATAATGTAGAAAATTTCTTAAATGTTACTATTTTCATTCCTTTTTTTTCATATGTTTATAATCATTTAATGTCTCATGTTAGCACAATTTTCACTCAATTTCTCAACCTAAAACTCCCATAGAAACAACATCAGTTTGTGATGAGTTCCATATTAAGTGTTAAAGTTATGAATAATATAAGAGATAATAAGTGAAAACTTACATTTGCAACTTGATTTTGGATAATGTTTGCACTTTTGAGTTCCTAAACATATTTATAGAATTTCACATTTGTCCTCAAATAAAAAAAATTAAAACAGTTGTATCAACCACACATATAATGATACATTGAAACCCTTTATCTTAAGCAAAAACGCACTTCATCTTCATGTATATTAATAAAACAAATATCAAGCCTTAAAACTGGAACCAAAACATGGGATGATGATGTGAAGTAGTAGAAGAAAGATATGAAGAAAACAAGATCATATCAACAATAAGATTTACAAAACTTTCATGTGCCTAAAGTGAAACATATATCGACCCATACAATGTTTTTGTGTGTTTGTATTATTGTGTCTTGATCTTCCCTATCAAAGTGAAAGTGCACTGACGAATGATATGATAATACTACTATTTTAGCATTCTAGCAGAGATGGTCTTAACTCTTGACAAAACAATTTAAACATATGATCAAAGAAAAAAAAATTCTAAAATTTAAATGGCAAACGAGCAGTAGAAATCCAAACCAATTTGATGTTGCCAGTTTGTGTTCGCCATATGATGTTTCCATTTTTGTCCTCGCTAATTTAATCAAAGATAAAGGAAGAGGCGTGGATGAGCAGCCGAGTTATTTAAGACCAAAAATCAATATTCTAACGAATAGGAATCAGTTGGAGTCGAGAGAAAGGAATAATGTTTGAGGAATCAGTTGTGGAATTATGAAAAAACACTGCAGCAAATACGACCATAAACCCATCAAATTTATGGCTACTTTATTAGAGAAAAACAACAAATATAACACATAATCTTATGGTCCAAACACCTAAACAAAAAATGGACTAAAAACCTGTGAAAAAATCTACCCAAAAGCATAATCATCTAACACAACAACCAACCACAAAACCCAATATTTATGGCAGTAAAATACCAACCAATGGCTTGATGGCTATTGCCTAGAGGAAAATCAACTCCAACCTACCAACAACATATCCAAAATATTTACTTAATGAATCCTTCGAAAACTGAAGCCACATATTAACACCTTAATGCAATTTTATTGCAAATAAATAATTAAAACATAGATAGGATATGGAACTGTGGAGTAACAGAGCAACACATAGCATATAAAGTGAAAGGCGTAGATTTGAATGAAGTATTTTTACTCGGAAACAAGAAAAGTTGTAATCAACTTGTAAATTCTGTCACCTATATTTTTTGGCTTTGCTACTATCCATAGTTTTTTGGGAATTTTATTAACAATCAACAAACTAAATTTTAATAAACAAAAATATCCTCAATTTAGAATTGCAACAACAGGACATTACCTTGTTTTCTAGTCGTGTTTCCCTTTTTCTTCTAATGGGTGAACTTTATAAACAACTACCAGAAAAGCATCAACATATTGAATTAAGTTTCATTAAAACCATTAAATCGAATGATTAAAAAGTAGTGTCTATTGTATCAAGGCAAAAAAGAAATGTCCAGTCAACAATTAATCTTCAAACCAAATCAAGTTAATCCCAAACATCTATCAAGCATATGTTTGGATGTCAAAACCCACCATACACAACTGTGAAACACTGCACTTAAAACATCGGAACTCCGGCAAAAATAGAAGCCATATCAGCAATAGTTGCAATCTTTTTGCAATTCTTTTGAAGTCAAAACAAGCTGCCAAACCCATATTCAACAGCTTCAAATTTCTAAAATACCCTAATAGAGTACCACACGTCACTAATAAGGAAATCGAAATATATATATGTAGACCCCTTTAGAATCAAATGTCCATTCATGAAAAGTTTGTCATTGATTAGCTAGAAAAGGTATTTGTTGCTTCATAAATTGTAAGGAGTACAAAGATTAGACTCTCTTGATCTAAGTAGTACAACTCAAAAATGGGTTTGGCATATATATACCATCAGCAATAGTAAAGCACATGGTAAAAATGTTATGTTATTGATGATCCTTTACCTAAAGATAATGATCATCCATAGTTGGTAGACACCATACACATAGTTTTCTACAATAATTAATGTTGATAATTTCTACTGCCAGGTAGCACGATAAAGTATCAACTAAAACAAAATGATTTGTTCAATTATCTAACTTGAAATGGCCACAAAAACTGTTCTTAAAGAAAATTGATGTTCCTTTATGACTTCATTACTTCAGTAATGATGATAGAAACAAACCAATTAAAAAGAAACTCATCATAACATTTTATCGAATAGTTGGTGTGCATAGTATCAAGTATAAAAAGAGGTGTGAATGAAAAAAAATGAGTTAATTAGAGATCGGAGAAGACAAATATGATAAAACATCGAAAAGTGAATAAGAACTTACTTGTATAAGCGACTAAATGTACGACTGGAACCGTGAATTGGAATAGTGACATCATCGACACTATTATGAAGATTGTGCAGACCGATGATGACTGAAGCAGCAAAGTAGCAAGCACACAGAATACAACACCCAAATTACTGAAAACTTGTAAAGCTGGCTTGTTATTCGACTTCAATCTAATGTTTGCCTATGGAGACGATGTATACTCTGATTGAAATTCTCCAAAAGAGGCCCGTGGAATTGAAATCGAGTTGAAAACTGAAATTGGTAGTGCTGCACAAACTATGAGGAAACTGAAATTGGGACCGAGAGATATTACCAGTGAGTTCCAGCGAAAGCAGAATGGAAGAACTGGTCGCTGAAGAATGAGGAGACGACGTGGGTAAGAGTGGTGGGGGAAGGAGACTGGCGTGGCATTTTTTGATTGGGATTGTGCTGAAATTTCAACAAACGGTTTTTAAAGAATAAACCGTTTTAGCTGCTTTATTATATAGTATTAGATTATTATTTATTATACTATATAAATCGTTCAAAATAGGATCTCTAGGATTACTAGTTACCGGCTATACCGGTTAAAAAGATTATGTGAACAAGAATTTCCAGTTTCAGGATATGAGTTGGCAATACAAATCTGATGTGGATTTTAACAATTACTTGGGTTGGCAATTTATGTGATACAAGAAAGCAATATTAAATAAATTTTAATTACAAAATCAGATAATCGTATATCATATCAGCTTATATTATAAAATGGCCGGTCATAAAACAAATATAAGTATCATATTTGAACGATTCAGAAAGTACATGTATAAATAATTAAAGTAGTACACGTACCATATCGATACACTTTAAAAAGTACATACCTATTTTACGACTTTAGCCCAAAAAAGAGAGAACAGAGGGGTAAGGGTGTAGCATCCCACTTTTGACCTGGTACGTGTAATTATTTTAGTGGATAAATATGTTACATATATTGGGTTGGTCCAATTATATCCCGCTTAGTGGATTGATACGTGTCGGGATTGCGAATACGTGTCACCGGATTATAATTTTCGTGGATTAATTATATATTTGAGATCACGGGATTAAATGGATGAAAGGGATATTAATATTAAAAATGTGACATCGGGTTCGGGTTATTGGGTACCGGGTTTCTAAAATTAGAAACCGTATATATGTGACCTCCTTTGAACTCATCTATATTCTTGCTTCTTGCTTAAGGAAAACAGAAAGTGTGTGAGTGTGATTGGTGCTGGAATCATAATCATGGAGTGGATTGATTGCTGCATTGGAGCTTGTCCTCTTCTTTTGTGTTCTTGGTCTTCAAGAGGTAAGAAATCTTATAGTTGTTACTGGAAATTGGTGTTAGATGTTGTTAGAATTGTGGGAGTGGCTTTAAGCCCATATGGTATAGTTATATTTTTGAGTTGGAACATTTTTGGTGGCTGAAATCGATGTTAAGGGGGTATTGATACCTCCTGGACAGGTCTAAAAATCGAACAGAGAAAGAAGCTGGCAGACAGGGATCGCGGTCGCGACGAGTCCGGGTGCGGGCGTGATGGGGCGGGGGCGCGGGTGCGGTGGTCGGGGGCTTGGGCCGGTCCAGTTTAGGGGGGTTTGGTCGGGTCTGTTCGGGGATTTGGGTTGGGGTTCGAGTTGGATTTTCGAGGTTTTCGTTGGGATTGTTTTGGGTCGGAGTCAGTTTCGGGTTTATTGTGATTTTGTGTTAGGCACAAAAAGGCCTCAGTCAAACCTGCTGTACATCTGAGGGGGAGATTTTTAATCAAACCTGTTGATGCATTTAAAGGTTGAATTTAAGGCCTATTATATGCCTTATTGAAACCTGAAAATGATTTGCAATATCAGCCCAAAGCTGTTTACCATGTTGCATTCGTTGCAACTAAGGCAGTTTGTCCAAGCTGTTCTGTCTGCTGAACAGGCTGGACATAAACTGTCTACGCTGCTCTATTCTGTTGAGCAGCTTGGACAGTTTACAAGTGCTCTGTTCTTTGTGAACAGAACCTGTTCTTTGTGAACAGGTTAAACACTTTATGGAATATGTTTCCAAGTCCTCATGTATTGTTTTTGGCTACAAGATCAGTTTACAAGTTGAAGATAAAGCGGAAAACAGAACTGCACAGCCTGCCCACGCTGTTCTGTCACATGAAGACAAACAGATATTTGAAAAGGGTGACAAACCTTTTCTTATATCAAAATGGCATTAGCAAAAGAAGAAAGATGCAAAGTTGACATTCCTCTTTTGGTAAAGGCCGTATGCAGCAGTGACAAAAAGGAAAAGACAAAGATTCTGCCATGTGAAGACAAAGGTACTTTATCAGAACGTGCAGAAAGGTGTTTTGTCCTTTTGGAAAGACTTTCCTTTATCTCTTCTGTCCAATGAAGAAGCTTCACTGAGATTCTCCTTTTGAGTATAAAAGGAAGCTTCTAAGGATAAAGAAATAATCAAGAGTGTGAAATCAGAACGTGCATTGAAGTGTGTTATTCCATGCATGCAAGTCTGCTTATATAAAACAGTAGAGTGTGTCTAAGCTGTTCATGTGTAAGTTGTCCTTCTGAGTCTTGTAAAAACAGTGAGTGCTTCTAAGTGAGTGTATTCATTGTAACTAGTCTGAGTGAGTTTTAGATTAGTTGACAAACTGTTGTATCTGTCATCTCAGCTTGAACCTTTCCGCATTCAAGCTTGTTTGTAATTAACTTTTGTTGATAATACATACAAACATTGAGAAAAGAGTATTTAAGTTTTAAATAGTTGTATTCACCCCCCCTCTACAGCTTAGAGCTATATACTTGGGAAACCTTTTGGGACCTACAACTGGTATCAGAGCAGTGTTAGAGTGTGTGTCATCTTTAAGATCTCTCATTTTCCCTACATTTCCATGGACAACAGTTCTGCAAATTCCTCTTACTATGACAATGGGTCAATGGCCAAACCCCCAAAGTTCAATCATCAGAACTTCTCTGGCTGGAAGTGCAGAATGATGCTCTATTTAGAGAATCTGGATGTACAACTACCAGAGATAGTAATGAAAGGTCCCTATGTGCCAACCTCTGTTACTACCATAACTCCTGCTGTTGAAGGAGCAACTCCTGAAATCAGAACCTTTGAGAAGGCCAAAGCTCAATGGTCTGATGAAGACAAAAGACTAGTTGCTCTGGATGCAAAGGCTAGGAATAACCTGGTTATCTCTCTGTCTGATGATGTGTTCAAACAGGTTGAGATGATGAAGACTGCAAAGGAGATGTGGGATACTTTGTGTACCGTTTATGATGGACCCACAATCACATTGGATAACAGGATTAACAATCTTGTTAGACAGTATGAACTCTTCTTTGCAAAACCAAAGGAGACTCTCACAGAAACCTACACCAGGTTTACTGCTCTTGTTAATGATCTCAAAGCTGTTGGGATCACCAAGGACAGCTTGACCCTGGTGAATAAGTTCTTGGACATCTTACCTGAAGAATGGAACTACTTTTCTACCATCTTGAGAAATTCAGGTACCATCAAAGGTATGGATCTTGTAAACTTATATGGATCCTTACTAAATGATGAACAGTCAAGGCAGCAGAAGAGAAATGCCTTGGAAATGTCCAAGAGAGGTGCTGCCTTAGTGGCCAGCGTGAGACAACATGTTGGGCAGGTATGTGATGTGTTCACACAACCTGATCAGTAGGCTGATGATGAAAGAGAGGAAATGTCTTATGAGGAAGACAGTGCAGATCTTGCAGAGCTTGATGATGAGCAGATGATAGCCATGCTTGTCAAAAGGTTCAACAAGAAGAGGTTTGGAAGAAATATGCTGCAGGGAAACTCAAATGCTGGCAAGAAGAAGGCATTTGATAAATCTAAAGTTGAGTGCTTCAAATATGGCAAAATTGGCCATATAGCTGCTGACTGTGTGTCAAAAGCTGTTGGGCAGTCTTACAAACCATACAAGACCAACAAGGATGATGGTTATAGGGTTAAGTACCTTATGGCCATGGCTAAGCTGAAAAAGTTGGAAAACTCAGTGGCTTCCAACAAGCAAGAAGGACTAATGGCAGAGACATGTGACTGGGAGGAGTCTGATTCATCATCAGATGAAGAAGACAACAATTGTCTGATGGCCAATACTGATGTCCCATCAACTAGCAACTTCAAACAGGACTAGGGTGAAGCTGAAGCCTTCAGCAGCTTGGAGAACTGGAACCCTACAATGATGTACAAGTTACAAAGTTTTATGGCTTACAGTTCAGATGAAAAAGTGAAAATGTTTGAATATATGTTAGTTGATTTAAAAGCTGCTGTTGAGAAGCATAATGTTTTACTATCTGAGATCTCTAAGCTTAAAATTGATCTTGAAATTAAATCTGGTAAACTGGACAATTTCCATAAGTTGGAAACTGAACTTGATAAACTAAAACACATCAACTCCATTTTACTGGAAGAAAAGAGAGAAACAGATGTAAAACATGCAAAGCTTCAAAAGATAGTTGACTCTTGGTGCCAATCTGCACAAAAAGTCAGCCATTGTATAAGTCAGCAGATCCCTACACAAATCCAAGCCTATCTTGGAGGGGATCTTGACACAGCAGCTTCCATTGTTGAGATTAATAATCTGAAAGATGACTTATCCACTCTTGGTGAGCTTCCCAGTACTTTCATTCAGAAAGTTAATAGAAAGCTGATCTCAACAAACAGGTTTGTCAGGCCTCAAAACACTGACACCTTGTGTGAAAAAGGCCCAAAAGCTGATGATGGAATGTGTTCTCCATCAACTCAGCCTGCTAAGTGCTATGCTGAGTCTCACAAGCAAAAGAAAGGAAAACATACTCAAACTGCAGCGGTGGACACTAAACCTATTAACAAAACAGGCTCTGGGTCCAAAGCTGATGGCAAGAGACATGTTAGTCCTTTTGATGCTAAACATTTTGAAAATAAGTTTTCAAAAGGTAAGCAGCCTGCTTTCAACAATGGTAAGTCTCATGTTGAAAGTAAATCTGCTGTGGTTTCAAATAAGTTTTCAAATCATAATGGAAAACTGGTTATAAATGAAAATAAGTCTTTCAAAACCAGAAACAGTGATTATGCTGATAGGCAGCTTCAATCACATCTCAGTAAGAGCAAAGGCAAAGCCATTGCTCAGTCTGAGAAATCTGGGAATAAGTTTCCCAAACATGTGGAAGGACAAAAGCTAATCAAGCTTCCTGTTTTTGACATCTGTCCTCCCAAAAAGAGGAAAGAAGAAACAGGCATAGCTGTTGCTATTGTGTCATCCACCCAAGCTGTTGATTCATCGAAAAATAGTAATAAGTTTGCTAAACCTGCTGATAAAATCAACAGAAATAATTCAGAATGTGTTTCTGAAAGCTCTTCTTCCAAAAAGGCCAAAAAGAGAAAATGCTATAAATTTGGAAAGAAGACACATGTGGCCAAAGACTGTCCTGAAACTGAGGACATTAGGCCTGTTGACTCTGCTAATTCCATCATTGCTAAAACAAGCAGTGTTGGAAGTAACTTAGTCAATGAGAGTGGTATACAATTTGATACCATTCAAATAGGAAATATTAATGTGGATATCACTAGTCCATCAACACATGTTGATGAAGTAGGAGAACTCATCTCTGTGATGAGTTCCCCTAAAAGTAACTAATATTTTCCTTTGACATTCTGCAGGACTAACAACCATCCCAGGTTTGGTACTTGGACAGTGGCTGCTCAGGGCACATGACAGGTTGCAAGGACCTGCTGAATGATCTCAAGCCTGAAAAAGGGCCAAAAGTCACTTTTGGTGACAATGTACAGGGATCCACTGAGGGATATGGAACTCTTAAAGCTGGTGCTGCAGTGTTCAAAAGAGTAGCCTATGTGGTTGGACTAAAACATAACCTTGTAAGCATAAGTCAACTGTGTGATGCTGGCTACAAGGTTAACTTTGATGAGCACCTGGGTTACATATTAGATCCCCAAGGCAAAGTTGTGTTGTGTGCTCAACGGAAGAAAGGTGTATATGTTGTGGATATGCAATCTGCTGATCCCACAACTGAAACCTGTTTTCTCACAAGAACAAATGCAGACCTATACTGGTTATGACACAAAAGGCTGTTACACCTGAACTTCAAGAACATCAACAAACTCTGTAAGAAAGAGTTGGTAACAGGTCTGCCTTCCATGACTTTTGTTAAGGATAAACTCTGCACAGCTTGTGAAAAAGGCAAGCAGAGGAAATCATCTTTAAATCCAAGCATAATTTTTCTATTGATACTCCTCTCTTCTTAATCCACATGGACTTGTTTGGACCTGTTAATGTTCCAAGTCTTGGAGGAAGAAGATACACTCTAGTAATGGTTGATGAGTTCTCCAGGTTTACATGGGTAATCTTCTTGAAGAGCAAAGGAGAGGCTGCTAGAGAAATCATTGGATTTGTCAACAAGATGGAAATGCTGAACTTTGCTCAAGTGAAGCAGCTTAGAAGTGATCATGGTACTGAGTTCAAAAACAGTACTTTTGAAGACTTCTGTGAAGAAAAAGGGATCTCTCAAAACTTTTCAGCAGTAAGAACTCCACAACAAAATGGAGTTGCTGAAAGAAGAAATAGAACCCTTATTGAAGCTGCTAGAACCATGTTGTGTGCATCTGGTTTACCTTCATCATTCTGGGCTGAAGCTGTCAACACTGCTTGCTTCACCCAAAACAGATCCTTAGTGGTGAAAAGGTTCAACAAAACTCCCTATGAGCTGCTCAAAGGGAGGAGGCCAAATATTAGCTACTTCCATGTGTTTGGATGTCCCTGCTTCATTTTGAATCAAAGGGACCAACTGGCAAAGTTTGAACCAAAAGCTGATGAAGGTGTGTTTGTTGGATACTCTGCTATCTCCAAAGCCTACAGAGTATACAACAACAAAAGAAAGGTGATAGATGAATCTATCAATGTCACTTTTGAAGAGTCCAGGAATGCCTCCACCAAAGTTGTTCCTGAATCAGTCTCAGGAGACTTCAACTTTGATGATCTCATGCATTCCAACAGTGAAGAGGACTCAAAAGCTTCCACTACATCCAAAGTGGAACTTGCAAACCATGATGGACATGATGATGATTATGTTGATACACCCTGTGTGAATAAGTGTACTGACTTAATGACAACTACATGTCCTGAACCAATCAATGCTGATTTTCTTGGATCCTCTGCTGATATGTTCAACAGTGGTCATTCATGTTCAACAAGTGAACAGGCTCAAGACAATAGTGTGTCTGAAAATCTTGAGAGCTGTTCAACATGGACCTGCTGAAGATGCTAACAACTCAGGAGAACCCTCATTGAAGAATGATCCTAAGTGGATCAGATGTCACCCCAATGATCAAATGATTGGTGACATCAACAAAGGGGTACAAACAAGATGGGACAGCTTATGGAACTTTTGTATGTTCTCTAGTTTTGTGTCTCTCATGGAGCCAAAGAAAGTGGATGAAGCACTTAGAGATGCCAATTAGATCACTGCCATGCAAGAAGAACTCAATCAGTTTGAGAGAAACAAGGTATGGAAGCTGGTCCCTGCTCCTAAAGGTAAAACTATAATTGGCACCAAATGGGTTTACAGGAACAAGATGGATGAGCAAGGTCATGTCATTAGAAATAAGGCAACACTTGTTGCTCAGGGCTATAGACAGGAGGAATGCATTGACTACGATGTAACATTTGCTCCTGTGGCCAGGCTAGAGGCAATTCGTTTGTTTCTAGCCTACGCTGCTCATAAGAGCATGAAGGTATTTCAAATGGATGTGAAGAGTGCATTTTTAAATGGAAAGCTGCAAGAGGAAGTCTATGTCAAGCAGCCTCCTGGTTTTGAAAATGAACATCATCCAGGTTTTGTCTATAAGTTGGACAAAGCTCTCTATGGTCTAAAACAAGCCCCTAGAGCCTGGTATGACACTCTTACTGATTTCCTTATGAGCAATGGGTATTCCAGAGGTAAAGTGGATACCACACTGTTTATAAGGAAAGTGAAGTCTGATATTATGCTTGTTCAAATCTATGTGGATGACATAATATTTGGTTCTACTAATGAACAATTATGCAAGAATTTTTCATTACTCATGAAATCCAAGTATGAAATGAGTATGATGGGAGAACTTACTTTCTTTCTAGGATTACAGGTTAAACAAACCTCAACTGGAATTTTTATAAATCAAAGAAAGTATACTTTAGATCTATTGAAAAAGTTTAAATTTGATCAAAGTTCTCCTATTAAAACCCCAATGGCAACCAATGCAAAATTGGATGCAGATGCCAGTGGCAAAGCTGTTTCAGTAACAGCTTACAGAGGCATGATTGGGAGCTTGCTGTACTTAACTGCTAGTAGACCTGATATTATGTTTGCTACCTGTTTATGTGCTAGGTTCCAAGCTGATCCTAAGGAATCACATCTAGCTGCTGTGAAAAGAATCTTCAGATACCTTAAGGGTACACCAGGTTTGGGTCTTTGGTATCCCAAAGACTCAAGCCTTGAACTAACAGGCTATTCAGATTCTGATTTTGCAGGTTGCAGGCTAGACAGGAAAAGCACAACAGGTGGATGTCAACTCCTTGGTGGTAAGTTGATAAGTTGGTGTAGCAAGAAGCAGAACTCAGTTTCTACTTCTACTGCTGAAGCTGAGTACATTGCTGCTGGAAGCTGCTGTGGGCAGATTCTGTGGATGCAGCATCAGCTTGAAGACTATGGACTTTAACTTAGGAAAACTCCTATTCTGTGTGACAATACAAGTGCCATAGCTATTTCCAACAATCCAGTGTTTCACTCCAGAACAAAGCATATCGAAGTCAGACATCACTTTATCAGAGATCACATTCAGAAAGGTAATGTGGAGGTAAGTTTTATTTCCACTGATGAACAACTTGCAGACATTTTCACCAAACCTGTTGATGAAAACAAGTTTAATTACCTTGTCAGCAAGCTGGGCATGTTAAACAAAAGTGACTAAGTGTCCTTAATGTCCAAGACTTGATATGTCTCACACTGCTCAGGTTCTTTCAGAACAGCTTAGACAGAACAGGCTATGCATGTTCTATACTTAGCTGTTTTCTGCAAAACTTGAACAACTTGAGCATATAACAGGTTTGACAAATAACAGCTTATCTGTCAAGCCTGATCTGATGATCAACTCTCCACCTTGCTCACTCTCTCAATCTGTCATACAAGACATTGTCTTGTAACCTGATTAGCTACTGAACACAACCTGTTCTTACAAAGCTGAACAGGTTGAAGGAGCAACTTGAGAAGTGAACAGCTTGTGATGACCCTGCTCATCACAGGTTTGACCATCAGCTTGGACTATCAGTTTAATTACCTTTCTTCACAATTAAGTTACTTAATTTATGTTTTTATTTAACTTAATTACTGCGGATAATGTGGGTTCCGTGTGTTAGTGATTAAAAAGGGCTCAAGTGGTCTGGCAAACGGTCTGACATGGACAACCGTTTCGTTTTCCGTTAAAGACCTTTTCAAATCAACCGCCCAAATGTTTCTCTCTCATACACACTCACATTCAAATCCTATGAATACCTCCTACTGTTTCATCTTCGTCTTCCTCACTACTTCCATCAACCTCCTAAGAACCCTAAAAATCGACTAAGTGTCTTGTGCTTCTGTCACTATCACTACTTCCCAAATGGCTCAAAGAAACAACCCCTTTCTACCAGTATTCGTTGGTGATGATGTATAGAAACACTCATCAGTCACCACAATGCTTACCCTGAAACCCACTAACTACATTGCCAACCTCTCAATCCCCAAAAACTATGTGGGAAAAGGCTATGACCAAATGGTGGAGTTTTTGAAGGTTCATCCGTTGAACTACGCCATAACTGCTACTCCTGGTGTCATGTACCAGGAGATGGTGTATGAGTTCTGGTACACTTGTGCCTACAACCCAGATACAAAAGTCATCAAGGGCACCATACTCAATGGGACTCAGACCATTGAGATCAATACTCGTCTGCTCAGGGAAGTTCTTCGACTCCCTGTGGTTGAAGAATATGATCAACCACAGCCTGAAGATGAACAGATGAAGAATCTGCTGCACTTCTGTGGTGTAGCAGAACCAAAGGTTGGAGCAACGCTGTTCAGAAAGGATTTGTCTCCTACTTACAGCTTCTTGTTTGCCTCTGTGGTAATGTGCTTCAGCAGCAAAGTTGGTTACTTTGACCAACTGAGCCGTGATGAAGTTCCTATAGTTCTGCAGCTTGTGGATGGAACTACAATAGACATGGCTAAGTGGATTTTCTTGAATTTGAGGAACCTAGTGCAGCAGGAGACAGGACCAGCTGCTGTTCGATATCCCAGATTTCTGAGTCTCATCTTCAAGCATATTTGTGGTGAGCATTTGTATAACTCTCAGCCTTTACTTTATACTGCTGCATTCCCTGTAATAGGGAATAGAGTTTTCTATACTCCTGTTCTCCCAAATGAGCCTCCTCTGTCAACACCAATGAGGAGGTTGTTAGGATTGGTGGAAGGACCCTCTGATGTGAGGGTGGATCCAGAAGCTGCTCCCAGAAGAAAATCCAAAGCCAGGGCCAAGCTTGTTAAAAGGCCCCTGGAAATCACTGAAGCTGGGCCTGTCCACAAGAAGGCCAAAACAGCTCAGTCTGAGTCTGCACCCTTAGCCTCTGTGGCTGAGGGGGAGCAGGCTCCTCACCTGGGTCATTTGTTGACCCTGAAGCCTTTGTGGCTGGTGCCTCTGTGGCACCTGAGACTATGGAACAGGTCAACCCACCTGTTTCTGACCCAGTCTCCAAACCTGTCCAGTCTGAACCTCTCATCTCCTCTCCAAAATCCCCCACTTCATCTCACATTCTATACCAACGCAAAAAGAAACCAACAGCCCAAACTAGCCCCTCTGTTCCCTCTCAACAGGGTTCATTTGAAAAAGAAGCCACCTCTGCTGCCTCTCCTATTTTGGGAGAAGGATCAGCACACTTGGAGCCTGCTTCACTCCATCCTGTGTCAACCCTGAGTCAGCCTAGACCCTCTGGTTCCTCCCAACAGGAGCCAGTTGTACAAATGGAGACAGCCACATCAACTATTCCAGCCTCCCAAGAGGCTGAGAATATTGAAAGACAGGAGTTCTCTCCACTCCATAATGAGTCCACACTGTCCCCTTCTCATACTTCTCTACACCCTGAGTATGCACGAGGTGTCCACCCTGCTGGCCTAGACCACCCAGCAGATCAGCCTCAAACTTCTGCTCCTCATGATGCCGCTGTTCTACACCAAACAGCTGTTGAAGGACCCACAACTCTAGCTGATGAACCTCAGGGAACAGAACATCCCTTTGGTGAGGTTAATCCCTTTATGCAAACTCCATCAGCAGGTTTCACCACTACTGATGTTGAAATGCAAATTCCATCTCCCCATGATGAGGTACTTTTAAACCAAGGTACTGTAGAGGGAACCACCACTGGCCTTAATGAAGGTACTGGAAAACAAGCAGTGTCTGAAAGGCTACCATATTCTACCCACTCTCCTAATGATGCAGCTACAGCCACTGCTGAAGGACCCATCGACCCCTCCAAGCTGGGCCACATTACTTTTGCCCAGGCTATGGAGCTTCTTTCCAAAATACCCTCTCCCTCTACATCACATCCCCATACACCAGCCTCATCATCTTCGTCTCCATCCACCCACTCAAAACAATCCACCCATACACCTCCATCTCCTAAAGACCTACCTTTGAAGGATCAGCTGTCTTTGCTGACCAACAATGTTGGTTCTTTAGAATCCTCCATGACCTCTCTACCCTCTCTCATTTCAGACTCTGTGTCTGAATAGCTTAAGGGATTCTTTGATCTGTTCAAGGATTCCTTCCCAGCTACTCCCCAAACTGACACCTCCTCACAGCTGCTTGCACTCACTGCACAGCTGCAAAATGTCTCCACCTCCCTCTCCTCCATTCTTTCACTCCAACAGGACTCTGTGTCCTCTATGACAGCCATCTCCAACCAGCTGTCATCTCTCCTCACCACTTGCAATTCTACCCTTCCTACCACTTTAGCCAGCTTGAACACCTTAATAGGCTCTCTATCAAATTCTGTGTCATCAAATCTTGCTGATGTGCAGGACTCTCTTGAGTTACATCTTGCACATCTCCAAACTTTGCTGTTCACAGCTTCTGATAGGGAAAACATTCTTAAGCTGACCTCCCTTGCTGATACCCAATCATCCTCTCTTCAACACTGTCTTTCCCAGCTTCCAGAGATGAAGGACAATTTGGCTTTCTTAGTGCATAGCCTGGTTGGTCCCAAGCCTGCTGCCAAAACTGCTGGCAAGCCTGTTGACTTCGTGTCTTCAGGCAGACCAGGTGTTGAAGGTGCTGGTCCATCTCCTTCAAAGGGGGAGAAGTCATCTGCCTCGAAGACCAAGTCTAAGGGGGAGAAAACTTCTTCTCCTAAGGAGAAATCATTACCTACTGGTCAACCAACAGGAGCATCTGCAACAGGTACAATGGAAGGTGCCTCTCAAGCTGCTCAGCCTACTCAGGCTAAATCTCCAAACCCTGCTCAGTCTAAGGGGGAGGAATTCATTTCTGAGGGCAGGCCAAGCAGCAGAAGGAGGCATCTCATTATAGAGGAAGAAGAAGAAGAGGTAGAGGCTCCTGAAGCTGTTATCACCACAGCAGCTAAAGGAAAAGAAAAAGCAGCAATTGATTCTGAACAGCAGAAAGCAGCAGACTTAAAATTTCACAAAGCCAGGGAAAAGGAAATTGGTCTTCCCATGGATAAATACTTTGAGTTTAGAGACGAACAACTTCAAGCCCTGGAAGCTCTAAGAAAAGAAGAAGCCTCTGCCAAAGCTGCCAAAACTTTTGCACTTCAAGAGGCAAGCAAAATTAAAATGCCTTCTTTGGATGTGCAAAAGAAACTGATGGAAGCTGCTAAGGAATCAGCAGGTGAAAAAGAAGGTGAACAAGTTAAGGGTGCTCTGGTCTTAGTGACCAAACCAAAACAAGCATCCTCTGCAAGGGCCCAGTTCCATTTTGACAATTTGGCAAGAAAAAAGTTTCAGGATGTTGCTGATAGAAGACTTGCCAAAGAAGCAATTGTCAAAGCTGTCACCATAGCAAGAAAAGGCAAACAGTGGAAATTGCAGATAACCAGAATGGGTGCAACAGGCCCAGAGCTGGAAACTTATGACTACACTGATGTTGCACAGATGGGGTACAGGGAATGGGTTGAGCTGGCTGTTGCCCTGAGTCAGTCTAAGTCAGAAACGGCTAAGACTATCAGGGCATATATTAAGAAGCTGATGGAGAGAGTGCAGGATCTTGGCCTAATCTCAAAAGAAGTAAGTGAGGGTGTGATGTTGATGATTTTATACATATTTTTCTTGGCATATCTCCCTCATTTAAGTGTGTTTTGATAGCTAAACTTTCGAATTCGATACTGAAATGAAATAACTTTGTTTCCGAAGGTTTGTAGCGGACATTTGCGAATCAAGGAAAACAAATGATGCAATGTCAAGATTTATTGATAAACTATCAAAGTATTGGATACAAAGAGTACATTCCATGGCCATGGAATTTAGAAAGGCCATGGATTTGAAGAGAATTGACCGGCTGATACTTGAAAGACAATCCATGGCCATGGATTTGAAGATAAAAGCGCTACTACTTGAAGGAAAACATGGCCATGGATTACAAAATTAGAGCGCACGCAGAAAAGGAAGGAGGGAGATTTTTAACCTAGTTTTTGAAGACGGAAACCCTAGCTTGGAGAAAAGGAGGCGACAGCTTGGAAAGAAAAGGAAGAGAGCAACGCAAAGGGAAGAGGACGATTCCAAGCATCAAGAGACGATTTTTGTGAAGAACAATTGAAGAGTATCACGATTTCAACTTCTCTATTCATCATTCTAATGTTGGTTTGGTATCTTTCATGGATTCTTTTGTTAGTGTTTTGATTGAGATGATGGTAACCCTAACCATGGGGTGATTTTCTTTTGCGTTTACTTAGATGATTGAACCCTAGTTTAGATGATAACGTTATTGGATTGAATCATTCTTTTGATTTCATTGGTTTATTTGGTTACATTTGTTTGGTAAAACTTGGGATTTCATTAATATTCAATAGATAGTCAATTCAATTTGTGGCGAAAGCCTTTTGTTTTGAATATTTATTTCGACTAATTGTTATACCAGTTAATCGTTTCTTGAAACCGGAACCGGTAAAAAGAAGTTGTTATGGTTTTTCAAGTTTATGACTTTACAAGTGAAGTTACATTGAGATGAACCATCTTGTGTAACTTGGATTAGTCTTAATCATATAACTTCAATAATCAAAGTGATTGTGTTTTAATTGCATGTTTTGAGGTGGATATAGTGAAGAACTTCACGTGTCTTTCCAATATTCATAAAGTTAAATAACCTGACCAGGAAGTTTAATTGGCTTAAGAATCACGTGAGTTAAATTCAATATCGGGCTTTAAATGCTATCATCGAGACTAGGGGGATTGATTTTAAGTGAATGCATTGTTTTGACAATAAATTGTCCACTGCTTTTGTTTGTCCTGCTTTATAGTCTAAGTTAGTTCATTTGTTTCGTTATAATAGTTATTTAGAATCAACTACTTATTGTCCATGATTAATTAGTAACCAAAGACTTATTATCATCATTCTGCATCGTTTCCCTGAGATCGATACTCGGTTCTTACCTAAACTATTCTACTATACGATAGGTTACACTTGCCTATTGTCTATTAGTTTTAGTTTGGATTAGTTTCATTTTTATTATAAAATATGTGTTTAGTAAAATAGACACCAAGTTTTTGGCGCCGTTGCAGGGGAAACGGTGATTTTGAGAACGGTCTGAAATTGCTAGATTAATTAACTCTCTTTCTTTTGATTTTGTTTTAGGAACATTGCTTTCTAATTTTTAGTTTTTTTATAAATTATTTGGATTTCACTTTTTATCTTATTTTATTTTAGTTAAACAAATTAAGTGTGGGGAATCTTTGCAGTTGCATTGAATCCTTACTTCATTTTCTTTTTGGTTTATCATAGTTTATTTTCTCTTTTTTTTTTCCTTCTCTTCTACTTTGTTTGGCTTTTTATCTTTTTGTGCAGAATGTATAATGGTATTAAGATGTATGATGGCTATGAAGCAAGTTATTGTCAAGGGGAGATCAATTATGAAGAACATGGTATGTTGTCGTATGGAGATCCTCATTTTATGTAGCACCCTTGCCACAACAACCACCGATTACAATACACCCAGGATTAATCACCATCATACAATAACATAATGATCTGATAACCTAAATTAAGTGCGGAAGCATTAAAACATAAATGAAATAGTGCAACAAGTGTTAAACACCCTACGGTGCTATAAGGTACCAAGTCTAAGTCTACACACCCATACATTTATTACAATCATCCAGAATATTACAACATTGTCTCGTAACATAAATTACCGATAAAATAGTGCCGAATCTCCAAAATCTTCCAAACGACCTAACTAGAGGGTCCAGCAGTAGATTTTCCTTTGCCTGTAAAAATACAACAACTAAAACGTAAGCGAATGCTTAGTGAATACATAGATTACGCATTTTATAAGTCTTTATGAAGCCCAAGAGTAATCCCGACGACAAACGTCGTATACTCTCTTCGTACACCAAGTACGGACCAGAGCCGCAGCCCCTTCGAGCTCACAGCTCGGCATTTAAACATACCATCTGAGACAAACGTACGATCGGGGATGACATACTGCCTACCGGGCCTAGGAGGGATCAGCTCCAGGTCATATAGCACAGTAACATCAGAGTAATCGATGCGACCCACCGGTCCATCACTAGATGCACAACAACCGAAAGGACATGCAACAAGTAAGAATGTGCATCTACATCTACGCAAGTTAGTAGAATTCCAACCAAACAAGTGAAACAACAGGTCTCAGCAGGCAAAGCTTACATAAAACAAATATAAACATGCGAAATCTACTGTACTCACAGTGGGTGCGTATTATCTTTAACCGATATTATTTCTCTTCGGGCTTTCAACCGGATTCCACCAAGTACCCCACTGTGGGTTAAACAACACCACAAGGGACCTGTTATATCAATTACAACAATTCCTCGAGTCATTAACCGTTTAAATCTATAAAATCAAGTTTCGTATATTTAGCGATATTTTCCCCCGTTTTGGGTCTACATCCAAATTTAAACCATAACTAAGTTTGAAACCCATTTCATGATCATACATTGTCCTTTGAATAACTCTTGCCATTCTATGTGTTGTTTATAAGTTCCATTCAAAATATACAAGTTTAGAGAGTATATTTCTCAATTTTAGGCATTAAACTCGAATTTAATGGGTTAGATTCGAAATCAAGCATCAGATTCGAAGCTCTTGCATCAGATTCGAACCCCTTATGCCAGATTCGAACCTACCTTCGAATCTAGGGTTAGATTCGAACCCCACTTCGAGTCTAGGCCTAGATTCGAAGCCCTCCCCTTAGAATCTAACGGTACACACTCGAATCTAGCACCAAACTCGAGTTTGTTCTTGCATTTCGACTCTGTTCTTGACATATTCGAGTCTGTTCATCATTTCAGCTTAAATCCTTCATTTCTAAGTCAAAAATCATGCATATATCATGTATGATACCTAGATTCGATTCTACTATGCATATACTATCACAATCCAGCAATGTTTCAAGCAAAACAAGCTTAAATTTGCATAAAATGACAGATTCGAATTCTAGTTAACTTCAAAACCGAAACTATAAACTTAAAAGGTTCGATTCTTACCTCAATTCGCACGAACTCTGAAATCCGTTTGTATATTGTTGTTGTACTCCTCGATACCTTTCCGATGACGTATAATTCTCGAAAATCCGACGGTCGGTTTGTGATATATCTTAGAGAGATGTAGAGAGAGAATTTCTAGAGAGATAAAGTAGTGAGATAGTGTAAACTAAAAAATGAAGCCTATTGCCCTTTATATACCACTTTCGTCATTTTGCACATTTCATCACTCGACTTAACCGGTTCCATAAAATACTGATTTAATCTTAGATTTATCATAAATAACTTTTAAATTCATAATACTCCACAAAATTGATTCTGAGTTCAATTTTCTTAAAAATAACAACAAACTTTGCTTAATATCCAAATACATAATATCCTCCCAAATTCAACTTAAATATATATATATATATATATATATATAAGTTTCCACTTAATTAACCAAAATACATCAAATTAAATCCGTGGATGTTACAGCATGGGCTCCACCACGCTCAACTTCGTCCTCGAAGTTACTTGGACTCAAACAGTTTCGGATACTTTCTTAACATATCTAACTTAGTTTCCCATGTATGATTTGCTCCTTTATGATGCTTCCAACGTACAAGCACCATTTCTATCTCCTTGCTTCTCAATTTCTTCATCTTAGTATCTAACACACACTCCGGCTCTTCAACATACCGGAGCCTTTCATCAACTTGCAGTTCAGTATGGTCGGCCCAATCCTCGTTACTAGAAGTAAATGACTTTCGAAGATTTCCAACGTGAAACACCGGATGTATGCCCGACATCTCTTCAGGCAATTCCAAACGATATGACTGATTTCCTACTTTTTCGGTTATCTTAAATGGTCCGACGAATCTCGGAGCCAACTTTCCCCTTTTAACAAAACGAGTAACACCCCTCATGGGTGATACTTTCAAGTAGACCCAGTCATTCACTTCAAAATTGATCGGCTTGTGCCTCCGATCATAGTAACTTTTCTGACGATCCTGGGCCGCTTTCATGTTCTGCCTAATCAACTGTATCTTCTCGTTTGTTTCTTGAAGCAAGGCCGGCCCAGCGATTGGTGTTTCACCCGTTTCTCTCCAACATGTAGGAGTCCTACATTTCCTTCCATACAAAGCCTCGAACGGAGCTTTCTTGATCGTAGCGTGGTAACTGTTGTTATACGAAAACTCTATGAGTGGCAGATGATCGTCCCAATTGCCACCGAGATCTAACACACACGATCTCATCATGTCTTCAAGCGTTAAGATGGTCCGCTCACTCTGACCATCAGTTTGCGGGCGGTAAGCTGTACTCATTGCTATCCTTGTCCCTAACCCTTCTTGCAAAGCCGACCAAAAATTTGAAGTAAACCGGCTGTCCCGGTCCGATACTATGGACTTAGGCACTCCATGCCTAGAAACAATCTCGTCCATATAAATTTTAGCCAACTTTTCTAAGGAGTAACTTTCTCTTATCGGTATAAAATGTGCGGACTTAGTTAATCTATCGACTATCACCCAAACTGCATCATGTTGGCGCCTAGTCTTCGGCAGTTTTGTAACAAAATCCATAGTAATGTGCTCCCACTTCCATTCCGGAATGGGAAGCGGCTGCATACTGCCGTACGGTTGTTGATGTTCGGCCTTTACCAACCGGCAAGTCCTACATCGTTCAACATACTGCCGATATCCTTCTTCAATCCCGGCCACCAAAAGTCTGCCTTTAAGTCGTTGTACATCTTTGTGCTCCCGGGATGTACAGAAAATTTAGATTGATGCGCTTCTTCAATGATAACATTTCTCATACCACCATACTTCGGCACCCAAATCCTTCCGTATACACCTTTTAATCCAGACTCGCTAGTTTCCATATTCTTAATCTGTACTCTAATATCCTCAACACCGACATTTTCTTCTTTCAAAGCTTCTAGTTGGGCAGCTTTGACATCATTAATGATCGTGGAACTTAGTATAGTGGACGTCATCATATAACAGAAATCCTTAGCATAAGCTTTCCGGCTCAAGGCATCGGCTACTACATTAGCCTTCCCGGGATGATAAAGTATCTCACAATCGTAGTCTTTAATAAGCTCCATAGACCTACGTTGTCTCATATTAAGTTCCTTCTGGCTAAAGATATACTTCAAGCTCTTATGGTCCGTGTAAAGTTGACACTTAGTACCGTACAGGTAGTGCCTCCATAACTTCAAAGCAAATGTTACTGCGGTCAACTCCAGATCATGAGTCGAATAATTCTTCTCATGCTGCTTCAACTGTCTTGAAGCATACGCTATAACCTTCCCACGCTGCATCAATACAGCGCCTAACCCTAATCTCGAAGCATCGGTATACACCACGTAGTCATCATTGCCTTCAGGTAAGGCAAGTATTGGCGCCTCACTTAACGCCTTCTTCAGAACCTCAAAGGCATCCTGCTGCACAGTTTCCCACACAAACGGTGCATTTTTCTTTGTTAATGCAGTCAGAGGAACTGCAATCTTAGAAAAATCCTTTATGAACCTCCGATAATATCCTGCCAACCCCAGAAAACTTCTAACTTCGGTAGCTGTTTGAGGTGGCTCCCAATTCTTTATCGCTTCAACTTTAGCTGGATCCACAGAAATCCCAGCCCCCGAAATCACATGCCCTAGAAACTGTATCTGTTGCAGCCAAAACTCACATTTTGAGAACTTGGCGTACAACTTTTCTTTCCTCAACAACTCTAGCAGCTCCCTGAGATGCTCAGCATGCTCAGCCTCAGACCTAGAGTATACTAGAATATCATCGATAAACACTATCACCGACTTATCCAACATCGGTCTACAAACCCTATTCATCAAGTCCATAAAGACAGCTGGGGCGTTAGTTAATCCAAAAGGCATTACCAGAAACTCGTAATGTCCATACCGAGTCCTGAATGCTGTCTTTGGCACATCTTCCTCTCGAACCTTCAATTGATGATATCCCGATCTCAGATCAATCTTAGAAAATACACTAGCGCCATGTAACTGATCAAACAAGTCGTCTATCCTCGGCAGAGGATACTTGTTTTTAATCGTCAACTTATTCAGTTCCCGATAATCTATGCACATCCTCATCGTGCCATCCTTCTTCTTTACAAACAGTACCGGAGCTCCCCATGGCGATGAACTCGGCCGAATGAAGCCCTTATCCAACAATTCTTGCAGCTGTGTCATCATTTCCTTCATCTCGGTTGGGGCAAGACGATAAGGAGAACGAGCTACCGGTGCAGCTCCGGGGATCAGATCTATTCGAAACTCAACTTGTCTCTCAGGCGGCACGCCAGACAAGTCTTCCGGAAACACATCCGGGAATTGTGAAACAACCGGCACATCGGCCAAAGTTCTCTTCTCTGCCTTAGCATCAATCGCATATGCTAAGTATGCATCACATCCCTTTGCAACAAGCTTTCGAGCTTTTGCAATAGTCAGCAAACACAGATCCCCGCTTCTCCTATCCCCATATATACATATCTCACGCCCCTCCGGGGTAGTTATCTTTATCATTCGGCTCTTACACACTATATGGGCTTCATTCTCGATCAACCAGTCCATTCCGACTATCACATCAAACTCGCTGAACTCTATCGGAATCAGATCTAAATTGAAGACTACATCTTCAATTACTAACGTGCAATTTCGGTATACATGATCTACCTTAACTAAAGTATTGCTAGCAGTTTCAATATCAAGTATAGCAGACAACTTAGACAGTGGCATGGCAAGTCTTTGTGCAAACACAGTAGAAACAAACGACCTATTGGCACCCGAATCAAATAAAACTCGTGCAGGCATAGAATTAACTATGAACGTACCCGTGACGACCTCCGGATTTTCCCTTGCCTCCTCTGCAGTTATCTGAAAAGCACGAGCAGGTGCCCTCTGTGACTGACCCCGGCGGTTAACTGAACCACCACTCGAACCTCCAGACGATCGTGTTGATGATGGGACAGCAGCCGTTGGAGCATTCTTCCTACAATTCCTGCTATAGTGACCCCACACCCCACACTTATAGCAAGCATCACCCTTCCTTGGCCAATCATTCTGAAAATGTCCCAGTTCTCCACAGCAAAAGCAAGCACGTCCGTTAGGGCACTTGCCAAAATGTTCCAAGTGACATTTATTGCAATACTGCGGCTCAGTGTTGATGGAGTATGCACGCGCACGACCGCGATCAGATGAACCAGATTGTCGGCGATACGACTGTTGAGGTGAGTATTGTGAAGACCGGGAAGAACCAGAATATCCTCCCTCCCTTTGGCGCTTCGGCGGTGACGGCTGTGTTGGATTGGTGGAAGCAGCAGCAGACCCAACAGAGTAGCCCGACATAATCAAAATCTGCTCTACATTTCTGGCAGCCTCAAGTAAGCCAGCAAATGTAGGGTAACGAACATTGCTCATGACCCTCCTAATCTCAATGTCAAGACCAGCCTCGAACCTGGTCACTTTCCTTTCTTCGGTGTCCACCTGATGAGGTGCGAACAGACTTAACCTCGTGAACTCCACAGCATATTGGGACACCGTCTTCGTCCCCTGTACCAGCGCCATAAACCTTGCCTCTAATCTCCGACGCTCATCAATCGGACAGTATTGCTGAGTGAATAAGTCCGTGAACTCAGCCCATTTCATAACCGAAACCTTCTCCAATGTCAAAGCGTTCACCATGGCATTCCACCACATGATTGCATCATTCGTGAACATAGCAGTTGCATAACGAACCATATCCTTCTCAGCACAGTCGCTGATTCGGAATGTTCGCTCAGTTGCTGTTATCCATTCCAGTGCAGCAACAGCATCCCCTAAACCGTTAAACTCTACAGCTCCATTTCCTTTAAAATCCTTAAACCGACAACCCCTGGGCTTATTAGATGACCCAGTGTTGTCATCTTGTTCCTCATTAATTCCCTCTCTTTCTTTTTCTTTGTTCTTCCTTTTATCTTCCCTTCGCTTAGTTTCGGCCTCATCTCGAGCCCGAAACTGCTCTTGAATCATCTCTCTTTGCTCAGCCATCATGGCTAGCATCATTTCTCTCGTCTCTTCAGGTGTCATTCCTCCTCCAGACATGTTCTGAAATACGAAACATATAACTTATTTAGCAACATGTCATAAATTTAAAGACACCATTCATTTGTCCCGTATAATAGTCAATCTCTTATAATTACTAGATCATAACCTATCTTAGTTCAGATCATTACTTAAACCACTACATATCATTACCTAATGTTTGAGATCAAGATCTCACGGACTCTTGAATCTCAAACAACTGCTCTGATACCATCTCGTGTAGCACCCTTGCCACAACAACCACCGATTACAATACACCCAGGATTAATCACCATCATACAATAACATAATGATCTGATAACCTAAATTAAGTGCGGAAGCATTAAAACATAAATGAAATAGTGCAACAAGTGTTAAACACCCTACGGTGCTATAAGGTACCAAGTCTAAGTCTACACACCCATACATTTATTACAATCATCCAGAATATTACAACATTGTCTCGTAACATAAATTACCGATAAAATAGTGCCGAATCTCCAAAATCTTCCAAACGACCTAACTAGAAGGTCCAGCAGTAGATTTTCCTTTGCCTGTAAAAATTACAACAACTAAAACGTAAGCGAATGCTTAGTGAATACATAGATTGCGCATTTTATAAGTCTTTATGAAGCCCAAGAGTAATCCCGACGACAAACGTCGTATACTCTCTTCGTACACCAAGTACGGACCAGAGCCGCAGCCCCTTCGAGCTCACAGCTCGGCATTTAAACATACCATCTGAGACAAACGTACGATCGGGGATGACATACTGCCTACCGGGCCTAGGAGGGATCAGCTCCAGGTCATATAGCACAGTAACATCAGAGTAATCGATGCGACCCACCGGTCCATCACTAGATGCACAACAACCGAAAGGACATGCAACAAGTAAGAATGTGCATCTAAATCTACGCAAGTTAGTAGAATTCCAAACAATCAATGAAACAACAGGTCTCAGCAGGCAAAGCTTACATAAAACAAATATATAATGCGAAATCTACTGTACTCACAGTGGGTGCGTAATTATCTTTTAACCGATATTATTTCTCTTCGGGCTTTCAACCGGATTCCACCAAGTACCCCACTGTGGGTTAAACAACACCACAAGGGACCTGTTATATCAATTACAACAATTCCTCGAGTCATTAACCGTTTAAATCTATAAAATCAAGTTTCGTATATTTAGCGATATTTTCCCCCGTTTTGGGTCTACATCCAAATTTAAACCATAACTAAGTTTGAAACCCATTTCATGATCATACATTGTCCTTTGAATAACTCTTGCCATTCTATGTGTTGTTTATAAGTTCCATTCAAAATATACAAGTTTAGAGAGTATATTTCTCAATTTTAGGCATTAAACTCGAATTTAATGGGTTAGATTCGAAATCAAGCATCAGATTCGAAGCTCTTGCATCAGATTCGAACCCCTTATGCCAGATTCGAACCTACCTTCGAATCTAGGGTTAGATTCGAACCCCACTTCGAGTCTAGGCCTAGATTCGAAGCCCTCCCCTTAGAATCTAACGGTACACACTCGAATCTAGCACCAAACTCGAGTTTGTTCTTGCATTTCGACTCTGTTCTTGACATATTCGAGTCTGTTCATCATTTCAGCTTAAATCCTTCATTTCTAAGTCAAAAATCATGCATATATCATGTATGATACCTAGATTCGATTCTACTATGCATATACTATCACAATCCAGCAATGTTTCAAGCAAAACAAGCTTAAATTTGCATAAAATGACAGATTCGAATTCTAGTTAACTTCAAAACCGAAACTATAAACTTAAAAGGTTCGATTCTTACCTAAATTCGCACGAAATCTGAATTCTGTTTGTAGATTGCTGTTGTACTCCTCGATACCTTTCCGATGACGTATAATTCTCGAAAATCTGACGGTCGGTTTGTGATATATCTTAGAGAGATGTAGAGAGAGAATTTCTAGAGAGATAAAGTAGTGAGATAGTGTAAACTAAAAAATGAAGCCTATTGCCCTTTATATACCACTTTCGTCATTTTGCACATTTCATCACTCGACTTAACCGGTTCCATAAAATACTGATTTAATCTTAGATTTATCATAAATAACTTTTAAATTCATAATACTCCACAAAATTGATTCTGAGTTCAATTTTCTTAAAAATAACAACAAACTTTGCTTAATATCCAAATACATAATATCCTCCCAAATTCAACTTAAATATATATATATATATATATATATATAAGTTTCCACTTAATTAACCAAAATACATCAAATTAAATCCGTGGATGTTACAGCATGGGCTCCACCACGCTCAACTTCGTCCTCGAAGTTACTTGGACTCAAACAGTTTCGGATACTTTCTTAACATATCTAACTTAGTTTCCCATGTATGATTTGCTCCTTTATGATGCTTCCAACGTACAAGCACCATTTCTATCTCCTTGCTTCTCAATTTCTTCATCTTAGTATCTAACACACACTCCGGCTCTTCAACATACCGGAGCCTTTCATCAACTTGCAGTTCAGTATGGTCGGCCCAATCCTCGTTACTAGAAGTAAATGACTTTCGAAGATTTCCAACGTGAAACACCGGATGTATGCCCGACATCTCTTCAGGCAATTCCAAACGATATGACTGATTTCCTACTTTTTCGGTTATCTTAAATGGTCCGACGAATCTCGGAGCCAACTTTCCCCTTTTTACAAAACGAGTAACACCCCTCATGGGTGATACTTTCAAGTAGACCCAGTCATTCACTTCAAAATTGATCGGCTTGTGCCTCCGATCATAGTAACTTTTCTGACGATCCTGGGCCGCTTTCATGTTCTGCCTAATCAACTGTATCTTCTCGTTTGTTTCTTGAAGCAAGGCCGGCCCAGCGATTGGTGTTTCACCCGTTTCTCTCCAACATGTAGGAGTCCTACATTTCCTTCCATACAAAGCCTCGAACGGAGCTTTCTTGATCGTAGCGTGGTAACTGTTGTTATACGAAAACTCTATGAGTGGCAGATGATCGTCCCAATTGCCACCGAGATCTAACACACACGATCTCATCATGTCTTCAAGCGTTAAGATGGTCCGCTCACTCTGACCATCAGTTTGCGGGCGGTAAGCTGTACTCATTGCTATCCTTGTCCCTAACCCTTCTTGCAAAGCCGACCAAAAATTTGAAGTAAACCGGCTGTCCCGGTCCGATACTATGGACTTAGGCACTCCATGCCTAGAAACAATCTCGTCCATATAAATTTTAGCCAACTTTTCTAAGGAGTAACTTTCTCTTATCGGTATAAAATGTGCGGACTTAGTTAATCTATCGACTATCACCCAAACTGCATCATGTTGGCGCCTAGTCTTCGGCAGTTTTGTAACAAAATCCATAGTAATGTGCTCCCACTTCCATTCCGGAATGGGAAGCGGCTGCATACTGCCGTACGGTTGTTGATGTTCGGCCTTTACCAACCGGCAAGTCCTACATCGTTCAACATACTGACCGATATCCTTCTTCAATCCCGGCCACCAAAAGTCTGCCTTTAAGTCGTTGTACATCTTTGTGCTCCCGGGATGTACAGAAAATTTAGATTGATGTGCTTCTTCAATGATAACATTTCTCATACCACCATACTTCGGCACCCAAATCCTTCCGTATACACCTTTTAATCCAGACTCGCTAGTTTCCATATTCTTAATCTGTACTCTAATATCCTCAACACCGACATTTTCTTCTTTCAAAGCTTCTAGTTGGGCAGCTTTGACATCGTTAATGATCGTGGAACTTAGTATAGTGGACGTCATCATATAACAGAAATCCTTAGCATAAGCTTTCCGGCTCAAGGCATCGGCTACTACATTAGCCTTCCCGGGATGATAAAGTATCTCACAATCGTAGTCTTTAATAAGCTCCATAGACCTACGTTGTCTCATATTAAGTTCCTTCTGGCTAAAGATATACTTCAAGCTCTTATGGTCCGTGTAAAGTTGACACTTAGTACCGTACAGGTAGTGCCTCCATAACTTCAAAGCAAATGTTACTGCGGTCAACTCCAGATCATGAGTCGAATAATTCTTCTCATGCTGCTTCAACTGTCTTGAAGCATACGCTATAACCTTCCCACGCTGCATCAATACAGCGCCTAACCCTAACCTCGAAGCATCGGTATACACCACGTAGTCATCATTGCCTTCAGGTAAAGCAAGTATCGGCGCCTCACTTAACGCCTTCTTCAGAACCTCAAAGGCATCCTGCTGCACAGTTTCCCACACAAACGGTGCATTTTTCTTTGTTAATGCAGTCAGAGGAACTGCAATCTTAGAAAAATCCTTTATGAACCTCCGATAATATCCTGCCAACCCCAGAAAACTTCTAACTTCGGTAGCTGTTTGAGGTGGCTCCCAATTCTTTATCGCTTCAACTTTAGCTGGATCCACAGAAATCCCAGCCCCCGAAATCACATGCCCTAGAAACTGTATCTGTTGCAGCCAAAACTCACATTTTGAGAACTTGGCGTACAACTTTTCTTTCCTCAACAACTCTAGCAGCTCCCTGAGATGCTCAGCATGCTCAGCCTCAGACCTAGAGTATACTAGAATATCATCGATAAACACTATCACCGACTTATCCAACATCGGTCTACAAACCCTATTCATCAAGTCCATAAAGACAGCTGGGGCGTTAGTTAATCCAAAAGGCATTACCAGAAACTCGTAATGTCCATACCGAGTCCTGAATGCTGTCTTTGGCACATCTTCCTCTCGAACCTTCAATTGATGATATCCCGATCTCAGATCAATCTTAGAAAATACACTAGCGCCATGTAACTGATCAAACAAGTCGTCTATCCTCGGCAGAGGATACTTGTTTTTAATCGTCAACTTATTCAGTTCCCGATAATCTATGCACATCCTCATCGTGCCATCCTTCTTCTTTACAAACAGTACCGGAGCTCCCCATGGCGATGAACTCGGCCGAATGAAGCCCTTATCCAACAATTCTTGCAGTTGTGTCATCATTTCCTTCATCTCGGTTGGGGCAAGACGATAAGGAGAACGAGCTACCGGTGCAGCTCCGGGGATCAGATCTATTCGAAACTCAACTTGTCTCTCAGGCGGCACGCCAGACAAGTCTTCCGGAAACACATCCGGGAATTGTGAAACAACCGGCACATCGGCCAAAGTTCTCTTCTCTGCCTTAGCATCAATCGCATATGCTAAGTATGCATCACATCCCTTTGCAACAAGCTTTCGAGCTTTTGCAATAGTCAGCAAACACAGATCCCCGCTTCTCCTATCCCCATATATACATATCTCACGCCCCTCCGGGGTAGTTATCTTTATCATTCGGCTCTTACACACTATATGGGCTTCATTCTCGATCAACCAGTCCATTCCGACTATCACATCAAACTCGCTGAACTCTATCGGAATCAGATCTAAATTGAAGACTACATCTTCAATTACTAACGTGCAATTTCGGTATACATGATCTACCTTAACTAAAGTATTGCTAGCAGTTTCAATATCAAGTATAGCAGACAACTTAGACAGTGGCATAGCAAGTCTTTGTGCAAACACAGTAGAAACAAACGACCTATTGGCACCCGAATCAAATAAAACTCGTGCAGGCATAGAATTAACTATGAACGTACCCGTGACGACCTCCGGATTTTCCCTTGCCTCCTCTGCAGTTATCTGAAAAGCACGAGCAGGTGCCCTCTGTGACTGACCCCGGCGGTTAACTGAACCACCACTCGAACCTCCAGACGATCGTGTTGATGATGGGACAGCAGCCGTTGGAGCATTCTTCCTACAATTCCTGCTATAGTGACCCCACACCCCACACTTATAGCAAGCATCACCCTTCCTTGGCCAATCATTCTGAAAATGTCCCAGTTCTCCACAGCAAAAGCAAGCACGTCCGTTAGGGCACTTGCCAAAATGTTCCAAGTGACATTTATTGCAATACTGCGGCTCAGTGTTGATGGAGTATGCACGCGCACGACCGCGATCAGATGAACCAGATTGTCGGCGATACGACTGTTGAGGTGAGTATTGTGAAGACCGGGAAGATCCAGAATATCCTCCCTCCCTTTGGCGCTTCGGCGGTGACGGCTGTGTCGGATTGGTGGAAGCAGCAGCAGACCCAACAGAGTAGCCCGACATAATCAAAATCTGCTCTACATTTCTGGCAGCCTCAAGTAAGCCAGCAAATGTAGGGTAACGAACATTGCTCATGACCCTCCTAATCTCAATGTCAAGACCAGCCTCGAACCTGGTCACTTTCCTTTCTTCGGTGTCCACCTGATGAGGTGCGAACAGACTTAACCTCGTGAACTCCATAGCATATTGGGACACCGTCTTCGTCCCCTGTACCAGCGTCATAAACCTTGCCTCTAATCTCCGACGCTCATCAATCGGACAGTATTGCTGAGTGAATAAGTCCGTGAACTCAGCCCATTTCATAACCGAAACCTTCTCCAATGTCAAAGCGTTCACCATGGCATTCCACCACATGATTGCATCATTCGTGAACATAGCAGTTGCATAACGAACCATATCCTTCTCAGCACAGTCGCTGATTCGGAATGTTCGCTCAGTTGCTGTTATCCATTCCAGTGCAGCAATAGCATCCCCTAAACCGTTAAACTCTACAGCTCCATTTCCTTTAAAATCCTTAAACCGACAACCCCTGGGCTTATTAGATGACCCAGTGTTGTCATCTTGTTCCTCAT